>JAUMHP010000084.1:12443718-12455288 GCA_032361065.1 Enteromius trimaculatus
TATCATCACAGCTGTTGCAGCAGACAGTTCAACAAAAGGAGAATCAGTGGTCATCTCAAAACATACTAGTATGTTTTCCACTTCCATTTTTAGGTGTCCTTTCTTCAGAAGAAAACTGGATTCCCATCCCCAAATATCTGAAATTTTTCACTCATAGAGCCTGACGTCGTAAACCTCACAGCTGATGTTATTTCAGCATCCTCTGTTTTACTAAACTGGACTAAAGGGTTAAAACTCACTTCATTTGGACATTTTCTAATCCAAATCTAACTCTATACGTTTTTATACAAAGCAAAGGACATGCAGTGATATCAGGGTTACTGCTTGTAAATTGTATTCTGTATCTATTTTAAAGGTACCAAAAAAATAGTTTTGAGTAGTACTCTTACTAAATTAATTAATTATTCTTGAGTAATTCTTTCTGTAAGTATTGCTTATTTACTTGAGTACAGTCATGTTCAGCATCTCTCATAACACTCTATCCAATGCTTCTGTTGATTAATCATCAGAACACTGCCTTCTCCCTTGCCAGTCTATTATGCAATAATTTGGTGCTCTAGTTCATATTTTGTACTGTATTCAGTTCTACTTTGCTTGAGTACTGTGTGACTTTTTTTTTTTTTTTTTAAATCATCACTAATGATTTCTTTCTCTCTCCCAAACACAGAGCCAGATGTGATCAGGAATCTCAGAGTGTCTGAAATCACAACTTCATCTGTGTCTCTGACATGGGATGAACCAGTCGGAAATAGATCTTCCTTTAAAATTCAATGGACTGGTTATCAAACAAAAAATAATTCAGAAACTAGTAACAATTCTCATCTAATCACTGGTCTGACCGCTGGAGCATATTACACATTCTGCATCAGTGCTGTGGCAGCAGACAGTTCAACAGGAGAAACTCTCTGCATATCACGATTTACCAGTATGTAGAATTATCTGTTATTTGCTGCATAAAATGTATTAACAAACTGACCCAAGAATATTTTTTGGTGGTATGGGTAGGATTAAGGTGTAAGGGATGGGTCAACAGTGTAATTATAAATGTAAATACAGAAATTGTTTACAGATGTAATTATATACTGCATAGGTACAATGTAAACACATTTATGTACACAATAAGAGGACTGTACCAAATTATTAGTTTACATGTAAGTACAAAGTAGTTAAGGCCAGGTAATATAAAGTGGGGCCTTTTTTGTCAGGACACCAATTAGTTTGGTTTAATTTAGATTTTTTTTTCTTCTGATTTTCTTTTTATTCTTGTTTTTATAAGAGGGTCCTATACAATAAGTGTTTTTAGTTGTGCACAAGGGATATGGTTGTATTATTAATCTTCAAACTTAATCTTCTGCATCTCATTACTTTATTATTAATATTAGTAGTAGTAGTAGTAGAAGTAGTAGTGGTACCTTTTTTTGGGCAGAAACTGTAAGTTGTACATTTGATTTGATTGTATACCTTATTGCAGATTTGATGAAGGATTTCAATTATTGCCGGTCCACCGTATTTGAGCGCTTCAGGTGTTATTGAGTAGTCGCAGCCTGGTGCGTTTTTCAGCTCTTGAACAGCATCATATGTCTCTTGATATGTGATGGGACCTACATTTATGTCCAGGTCTTCTAACGCTGGTGGTGTTGTACCAGTTTCTATTGAACTGGAGACGTTGTTGAGAAATTTGCAGAAGTGGTTTTTCCATTCCTCGCGCAGGTCGTTTTTGTTATTTATTCGACTTCCGTCTGCTCTTTTCATCTTATGCTGTTGTTAGATGTTCCATTTGGTCATTTACATAGGATGATTCAAGCTGTTTGTTGAGCTCTTGCCAGACTTGTTTGTCTCTCGGGTTACAACTGCTTTTAAAGGTTTTCTTTGCTTGATTTCTCTGCGCAAGAAGGTCTATTGTTGACTTGGAAACCCAGTGCTTTGTTTTTGGTTTCTTGAGCTTGCCGAGCAGCTCGTTAGCTGTTTCTTCAACTGACCTCTCGAAGCTGTCGTTGTTACGGTCAGTAGGAAGGAAGACGGAGAGTGGAGGTAAGTTTAACAAATGTATTTATTAAAAGAAGGTAAAGTGCACATAATCAGCAGTTCATTCTTGACTGGACAGTGTGTTGAGGGAAGCGCCGTCATGCAGTTCGTAAGGTGGGTAAACTGTGAACTTTCCTTCTTCGTAGTGAATATAGCTCCGTGAGAATGGCGTATCCCTTTTATTTTCTCTCCACAGGTGTAACAAGCGGAGTGCTCGGTGTGGGAGATCGCCTCGCGGTCTATGGAGACAGGTAAGTAATACAGGTGAGTTTAAAACAGGTAAGTGATTGGGTTTTCTCACGTGTAAGTGCAAGCAGTGCCAGTGAATGATCAGATGACTCCGTGAAAAGGTGAGATCCGATGAGAGTCACTCCTTTAATCTACTCGTGAGATTTCCTGAGACTGCGGGCAATGAGAGGCTCTTCAAAGATACAGGCAGGTGAGTAAACAAACTTGAATTCAGCATGGGATAAGCACACTAGTTCAGAGCTGCAATAAGTAGGCATAAGGTAAGTAGAGAGATGTTACCTCGATCTCAGCCTACGAGTGAATGAAGTGCGTGGGTTTAAAAGCAGTGACTCTGATTAGTTTCAGGTGACGTGATTAAAACTCAGGTGATTGTGAGCGTGTGAACTCGGCAGCGCTGGACTCAGCGCCGCCTGGTGGTGTGACAGTCGTATTTTGCTTGCAAGCCACTGTCTTCGCATTCTTCTTGGAGAGCAAGGAAGCGAATCCTCACGGCTACGTTGTACTAAGCTGTTAACTCGCTTTGCGCTTCGCCCAGTCAAATTTCGTTCTGGTACATTTGTTTTATCGCTCTACTCGTAACTTGATCTTGATTCAGGCGCTGACAATTCTGTGGTCTGACCCACACTCGACCGTACTGTAGGCTCTTGTATTTTCTACCGACATGATCCACTTTCCGTTGATAAGGATGTGATCAAGCTGAGCCCTATTTCCGTCATCTTTGTCCCTGTTGCTTGGATGCTGCCAGGTCCAAGTTCTTGACTTCGGATGCGGAAATCCTGCTTGCATTGGTCTCATGATGGCCATTTCACAAAAGTCAACTAGCCTCCTACTGTTCTCGTTGCTTTCTTCGTGGAAGACATGAGGCCCGATCGTTTTGGGGTTGGTCAAGTGGTTGTCTTTGCCAATACGAGCGTTGAGATCCTCTAGAATGATGAGGACATTGTGAATGGGGATGTCTTTGGTACACTTTTGAAGATCTTCTTAGAACTTGTCTTTCTCAGACTCACTTTTGTCCTCGGTTGGTGCGTAGGCTATAATCAATGTTGTAACTGGGTTGCCTGAAAAATGAACCACCATTATTCGCTCAGAGATCTTCTCTGTTGATATGAGACTCTTTGACAGTCTACTGTTCATTAAGATTCTGACTCCGCCCTGACCTTCTGGAGTTGCAGAACAAAAGTCGAAGCGCCAGATGTTTCTTTTGTCGAGTATTTCAAGATGGATGTTGACTTGATGATTTGTTTGCCACCGATGTTCTTGTATGGCGACAATTTCAATTCCTTGTTCGATTCAACCGTGGATCAGCTGGTGTAGTTTGCCAGGATTCCTAAGTGTTCGAACGTTGTATGTTGATATGATTGTGGCCAATTTTGGTGAAAATGGGGCCTTGATGTTTGGATCTACCTGATGTAGTTGTTTGTTGTTTTGTTTTCAAATGACCGTTGCGTTATCGAGGGCATTTAAAAGCCCTGTCATAGGCTGGAATCTTTGGTGAGATCCATTGCACTCCGACGGTAGCGACAAGATGTTCAGTCGGCCAGACATATAGTTTAACTACATTTAGCTAAACTATATGTGTGTATGTATTATTATCTGATTGCAAGCATATGTGTAACTCAGTGCAGCTTAAACTACAGGAAACATTAGTAAAATTATAAACTACTCCAAACAGCACCAACATGGCAAAAAACAGACCGTTGTTTCAGTCAGCGTCATGAACTTCTCGAGGTACGATCACAGCGACTGCCGCCTCGGGATTTATTCCTCTCTGTCCTCTGCCATCTTTCCAAAAAGTGTTCGCCCGAGCATGTCACGCATCCGGTGCAAAACGTGGCGCTAACACCAAAAAGCTCATTGGCCCGTGTATTTTATTTATTTAGCAACAGGATCCGTTTATAATTTTAGCACCTATAGTTTTGAGAGTACCTGATGCATCCCTGGTCAAGATTCTTTCTTTGATCAACTTTTTTTTTTCTTAATTAACCTCAATTAACTCTTTCCCACACAGAGCCAGATGTGATCAGGAATCCCACAGTGTCTGAAGTCACAACCTCATCTGTGTTTCTGACATGGGATGAACCAGATGGAAAGAGAGATGATTTTAGAATTCAGTGGAGTGTGAAAAGGACAAATAAAATAATTAATGAAACATCCTGTCGCATCACTGATCTGACTCCTGGAGAAAATTACACATTCTGCATCAGTGCTGTGGCAGCAGACAAGTTAACAGAAGGAGAAACTGTCTGCATTTCACAAAACACCAGTATGTAGAATTATAAAATATCTGTCCTCTACCTCTTTATATTAATCTTTTCACCATCCAAAGCTCCCAACACAGTACATAACAATGGTTTAACTGTGAACGCAATCTATAAATCTCCAATAATCTATTTATAAATTAGATCAAATAGATAATGTTTGTATATACAGTACTAGCATGTCATCTTGTTACTAGCAGTGATCTGAGAGTAAATGTAATAAATTAATAAAGGCTTTATTCTAAAATAAATAAATAAACACATTACTGCGATTTCTTTATTTGGAAAATGATTAATGATATAATAATAACATGTAATATGTTCTTATGTAGATTCTTATGTAGATTCTAAAATTCCAATGATTGTTGGAATAGTTCTGGCAGTGATCTGTTTTCTCTTCCTCATCACACTAATTCTCTTCTTCTATTCAAGAAGGTAAGCTGCCAGTGTCACCAGAGAAATAAAGACTGTACAGAGCTCAAGAGACAGAAGATATTATAGTAACATTGCTTTATTACTCTCTGTTCCAGACAAACCAAAAAACCAAGTCCCGACATCCCTGTTCGCAACATTAGGTATTTTTGTCTGTTATGTTTATGGTTTCATGTTTACCTGACAAAACCTAAACCTGTTAATGCTTTCTTTTTTTTCCCTTTCTATTTCCAGTAATAAAGTGTAAGTACCTTTTTTATATAATAATCCATTTATTTTCAATGTTGAAACATGATTCCTTACACTTTGTAGTATTTTTCAACATGTTCGTTTGTGTTTAATGGTACCCAGTAATAATGCTTTGAGAATAGAAGACTATGAAGAGTACTTTAAGCGGAAACATGCGGATTCCAACTGTGGTTTTGCTGAAGAGTATGAGGTACACATGGGAAACACACACACACATACAAACAGTGCCCTCGACTAATATTGGCAACCTCAGTAAATAAATCTGCATTGTTAATGTTTTTGATCTTTCATTAATAAATAAATCTTACCTTTCAATGTGCTAAAACACTTAAAATTGAAGAGGAAATCTCATGAATCCATGATGGCCAAAATTATTGGCACCCCTAGACATTTTTATGAGTACAATATCTGTGAAGTATATTCGCAGGAAAGAACGTTGATGAAAAAAAAGGTATGCCAGGTCCACAGTTAAATATACTGGATCTTTCATGTTGCTGACCTGTTTTTCTGCCAAGGTCCAGGATATCGTTTTCAGATGCATGGCATCATGGATTCTCTCAAATACCAGCAGATAAAAAATCTAAAACTGACTGCCTCTGTAAGAAATTGTATAATGGGCCCATGGTGAAATCTTCCATCACCACCGTTTTGCTCATATTTACAAAGAGTGCCAATATTAGAGGAGGGTACTATATATCATAATGTTTTCAAAGTCTAGTTTTAAAAAGTGCTGTGTTGTTGCAGGAGTTGAAAACTGTTGGAACTGCCCAGTCAAAGAACACTGCTCTGGCTATTGAAAACAAGCCAAAGAACCGTTACAGCAATGTGTTACCTTGTGAGTAGACTGACTGTTGAATCATTGCTGTTCATAAGCGCCACCTGCTGGCAGAAAGTGAATTTTTGTCTCAGTCAGCTCATCATTCAGTTTCATTTAGAAATGTTTTGATTGAAATGCGGTGGTTGCCTCTTGTTTATATGAAGAGATTTTTTATTATTTGTCTAACTTATATTTTTTGTGGTACATTTTAAAAAACTCGCTCCCCCCGGATAGGGAACTTAAGGGAGGAGCTGGGGAGGAGGAGGGATACTAAGATCGAGATGCTGAGAGGAGTTTAGTTTTGTTATAGATCAATTTCACAAAGAAACATTCAACAATAGGCTAATAAAAGGATATCTTTTCATTTACTGTATAATGTCTTCAATGTCATTTTGTAAAAAAAGTTAGAAAATCGAAGTGTGAAATTATGAACCAAATTGAATTGTGTGAATCAGATGCATGATTTTCAGTTCTTAATTATTTATTTATTAATTATTTTAACTATGTTCTGATACTAAATACATTATATTTGACTTGATCAGATGATGCTTCAAGAGTGAAGTTATCAATGTGTGGCAGTCCCTTTGATGACTATATCAATGCCAACTACATTCCAGTGAGTATATAAACAAAAGTGAAATTTTCTGAAACATGTCGTGTCATCTAAAACCATATTTTATTTTATTTATTATTTTTATTTACAGGGCTACAATTCAAGAAAAGAGTTCATAGCAGCCCAGGGTCCACTGCCCGTCACAGTAAATGAATTCTGGAGGATGATCTGGGAGAAGAATGTGCACACCATAGTGATGCTGACTAGATGCAACGAGATGGGACGAGTGAGTTTTCATTGTGAAATAATATTAGTAACATTGTAAAATGTTGAAAATGTATTTTCAGGATAATGATAACCAGCACTCTGTCATTTTCTCCAGGTGAAATGTGAGAAGTACTGGCCATCTGGGACTAATCATTATCAAAATAACTCTGTGACAACTACCTCAGAGATAGAATTGGAGAGCTGGACCATAAGAGACTTCAAAATCAAAAATGTAAAGCAACACAACCTCCACTCAACATCTTCATTTATTCCTTTAGTAGCATACAAAAGCGGAAAATTGTTGTTGTTGTTTTTAAATCCGTAATAATTTACTGTAATATGACTTATAATTATGTAGGTGAAAACAGCAGAAACTCGCAATATACGTCAGTTCCACTTCACGGCATGGCCGGATCATGGAGTTCCACAGACCACTGAAGTCCTCATTGACTTCAGACACCTGGTGAGAGAACACATGGACCAGTACTCACGCCACTCTCCAGCTGTGGTGCATTGCAGGTGAATGATGTTTCTATTAACGAGTGTTTATGAATTTGCCATGCATTCGGCTAAACTTGTATCTCTTTTTAGTGCTGGTGTGGGAAGAACAGGGACCTTCATTGCCATTGATCACCTGCTCTTCCAGATTGAAAGAGACAGTATGGTGGACATCTACGGAATTGTTAATGATATGCGCATGCACAGGCCTCTCATGGTGCAGACTGAGGTAAGAAACTGGGTACTTTTTCTGTGCATCAGTACAAGTGAAGCTTTTTGAATTCTCTGTTGAACACATGGTTGAACAGCAGATGGATTAGGAATGGAGGTAGAAATATGTCACGGATGAAGATGATAAAATAAGTGAAGCTTTTGCAAATAAACTAATTTTGTCAAATTGGAGCTAAACTAGTCACATTCATGGTCACCTTCCTCCCTCAGTATTCAATATATCTTAATGGCTATTGACTGTTTCTCTAAGAACCACCACTTGGTTTCATTAAATGGATTACCAACAGCTTTTTAGACTGCAGAAATATTGTTCCATCATGTGTGTTTTCAAATGGAGCGGCAGCTAATACACAGAGCCATACATCACTGGAGCTATGAAATACTGTGTTTAGTTTTACAGGTGATAAATTTGCAATACTGAATGCAATATAGTCCAGTTTGCCAGTGATCTACGGCTCAGTGTATTAATTCCCGCTCCATTTAAAAAAAGGTGATGGAGATTTACTGCTAATCAAGGAACCGGCTTTACTGACTTGATGCGCATGACTTCAGCATGCAATATATCGCCCAGCCCTAGTTGAATGTATTGTGTTATTTTAACTGCAAAGCTGGTAAAATAATCACTTTGGGATTCATGAAGAGCTGTCACAAGTGACAGATTTATAAAATATGACATTGCACAGAAAAGCAGTAAGCTATTTTTTTTTTCATATTGTATGTTAGCATACTTATTGTTTACAACATGTAGGTATTCTGGTTAATTTTATTACTCCGATAAAAACAAAAGTTATCAACTTAATTCATAATGAGCCGAGAATATTTCTCAAGATTACATTTACATAGAAATTGTTGTTAATATTTGATATTGTCCGACAAAGAAACTGCAAAGTAAAGAAAAATCTATTTTTACACAATTTTGTTTGTGTTTTCTACAATAGGAGCAGTATGTTTACCTCCACCAGTGTGCATATGACATCATTCGATCAAGAACCGGAACCAATGTGGACTTAATTTACCAGAATATAGCAGCAGTTGCTATCTATCAAAATGTAGATTATCAAAAATGTTAAATTTATGTGGCCTCAAGATGACCCTTGTCAACAATCAAAGAAATTTGTTTCACATATAAATACGGCCTGGATGTAATTTATTTCTTGTTCAATACTTAATTTTTTTTTGTAATATTTTAATTTTAATTAACACATTTCAAATATTACACTGGAAAATGCAGCCATTTTCTGTTATAATAATTGAATGTATACAGCAAGTAATTCTATTTACGATATTTCAAGAGATGTTATTTTTTTTACTGCAAAATGTGTGAAAGAGATATTTGTATAATTTGACATAATATATTTACTGCAATATCAAATCTGTACATTTTAGTACTGGCATGATTGTACTGTATATACTCATAGGGGCCTTTGTGGGACCTCAAGTTTTAAAAAATAACTTCAGTGATATTTAGACAAATATAATATATCTTACATTATTTAAACATTTAGAGCAGACTCATTCTTTTTTTTTAGCACACTAGAAGCCACTTGCAACCTATCAGTGCGCACAATAAAAATGAAAATATTGTGTGCTGTTATAATGATAATTAGAAATTAAGACTGTTATGATACACTTCTGTTATTTTTATTATGTTGTAGATTTTGCAGTGTGAATGAAGCTCAATCTGCTGTGCTGGATATGAGTACTTTCTTGGGATTTGTAATTTATGTTGCATTTTATTTTTATGCATTTAGTGTCAGCCTTCTAATTTGAGTCCTAATAACTATGCAAACCATCCAAATTATGTCTGAAATGTGAGCAACTACATTAATGTCATATTTACTGCACTGTTTATACCTTTTTATGATCAATACTTGGAATATTATTTAACATTTTACTTTTTTTATTGACATTTTATTTGAACAGTAGTGCACTAGCATCACTTTCGCACTGGTGAAAATATTTTTTTCCCTTGTTTCTACTTGTGTGTATGAATGATATTTATGAAGCTTCTTGTATTTAGGAAGTGCCTTTACTACACCTCTGGTTTTATCAAATGATTATCCATTTTATTTGGTAGATTCTGATACTTGCAGGAAATCATGAACACATAATGAACACCAAATAAATGAATTAAAAAAAAAATAATAAGAGTACTCTGTTTAATTATTTGTTGCAGTGAAAACTGTTCAAAATCTCCACTAGACATCTGAAAGAGGCCACACAATATTTGATGAATAAAATGGAATTTATTTAAAGTTATTTAACAATCGCGCTGTGCATTTATCTTGCATTTATACTGTAAAGATTAATGATATAATATAAAGCATCAAAATACCCTGTAAAATATATATATATATATTATGGAAAAAACAGTATTGAGGCATACAAATTAAACCCATCAGAAAGAATGTGTGCTTCCTCAGTTTTCTCATTTATTTAAACCATTAAAAGATTAATTGGAAGAGCATGGGCCATCTGCTAAGCACATAAAGTAGTGTTCGATTTGCACAAAAAAATTGTGTAAAGTCAAGTTAAAAGTTATTGCATAGTTTTGTAATTACAGAAAGCAATAATGATGATTTTTATGGTGTATCCTAGAAATGTAAATGCCTCCCTTGCTGGTGCTGACCCTGAACAGAGTTCAGCAATGGATCAGTTTTACTCCACTTGAGTGGCAACTGGTGTTTACCGTCTTTGCTGGAGTGCTGGAGAGACGATAGACATGAAGATGATGTGCTGGGAATGCACACACCAGGTAATGCCAAACACAGGAGGAAAACTTTGGAGACGGAGCTCAGACATGCCACAACATTTCCAGCATTGGAACAGTTTTGGAAAAACACTTTTTCTATTTTAGGTTCACATTTATCCATTGAAATTTTCAGTTAGATATTGTTTTGAGCCCTTTACAGAGAACAGTGGTGCTGTTGTGTACTTCATGTAGGAGTTATGCAAATCTTCATAATAATAGCGTACTATGTTAGGAAACTAGGAAATGGTTAATAGCGTGTTAATTAGAATAAGGACAAAATAAAAAGGGCGTTATTTTTTATTACGCTCAAACTGTTCAGACATGTAAAGCAGAGGTGGAGCATTAACACTACTGACGTAAAAAATGACATTTTACTCTGGTGACACCTTAAACAAAAGCTTGAACCTCACATCAGTGCTCAGTACAGTTTAACAAGGACCAGCCAATTTTGGAAAGTTGCGGATAAACTCATCTGGATCCATTAAATAACATGGCACGTCTTTCTTTTAAAACTGTATGTAAAGGCACAGCACTTCCGTTCTTTGTCATTGTTCTGGTAAGATGCCTTCTTTACTAGCATGAATTAGTATGATGACTAATGGATTGAACACACCTGATTCAGATCATTAGCTGAAAGAGTTATGAACTGAGCTGAGTGTGTCAGATAAGGGAGATAATAATATACAGAGCAGTGGGTCCCAAGTACCAGGATTGAAAGCCACTGGTTTATATGAGACAAGCAGTTCACACTTGAGCACACTTGTTACTCTTTTGTTTTTAAAGTTTGTCTCCAAAGATGAGGTTAGTTAGTGTATTCGGTTAGTATTGAGTTAGTGTATGGCTATGTGGCTTACGGTGGTTCAATTGTATGTACTGTAGCAGTTTTTGCATTTTGGTATATTTTTATGCGCGCATACACACAAGTTGGTATTTGTGGTTTAAGGGGACTCTCCATAGACGTGATGGTTTTTTACTTTACAGACTGTATGTGCTATTGTGCTACACCAACCTCATATCTAACTCATCCCCTAACTCAAACCATTTAGTGTGTTTTTTAAGCCTTTTGAATGATGAGGAGACAGACATTGTTTTTGTAAACCACCTTCAAATTGTAATACCTCTGTCATACCCATACCCAAATTTTAATGAACCACAAATACCAACACACACACACACACACACACACACATAATGCATTTGGCTATATAATTGAAATAAATAATGCATAATTTACCTGTT
>JAUMHP010000084.1:12466782-12487405 GCA_032361065.1 Enteromius trimaculatus
TTTTGAAATGTTTAATATAGAATAATTTGTTTGATTTGTTCATGTTTTTCACCCACTGATGAATAAGTTAAACTATTCTGGCCAAACCATCAGGCCAATAAACACACAGCCTGTAATAAAAACTGAAATTGTATTATAGCAAACTGACAGGATTTTACAGACTGAATTTACCATTTTGATCCACATCTTTAAGCACCGTTTTGACTAGTTCAGTTCCTGGGTTTACCGCTCATCATTTGATGTCTCCTCTTTCCTTAAATTATTATTATTTTTTAATATGAGTAGCTGTTAAAAAGTACACAGTGTTTATTTTTGCTAAATTTCCTGCAAATATAAGATTGTTATTAGGTCATGCATACCATAAAATATTACAATATGTATCCCTTCGTTTCAAAATACTTACAGTACAAATGATTTACAAGTTTTCAGGTTATTACCCCTTTACTTAGCATAATATTCCGTTATACCTACATGGGGGTATTAAATACAAAAAAAAATACACTGTAAATTATGTTTACTTGCACTGTATTTTACAAGCTAATGTAAATGTATTGTTTCGCTAGTGCTTATGTGTGTTTAAATATCAGAAACCTAAAATATGCATTATGTGGTTAAGAACACTGTATAGTTGTGATAATATGACAAGCACAGCGCACGTCTCTCTCTGGCTCAGCGCCAGCAAACGCACGAAAGCTCAGTTTGAATTTGGCAGTTATGCGACGTCATCGAACTTTCTAAATCCCGTATGTGGGACCGTACTCGCAGGGGCACGGAACAAAAACTCCCTTATGTGGGACCGTACCGCTCAAAAGGTTAAAACTGAACTGTAAATTTAAATAATTTACCACCCAGAAACTCCTTCTCCTGGAGGACTAAGAAGGATGACGAATCGCTGCTCCTCCTCTTGATAAAATTCCTCCAGCCAGGTAGCATCACTCTGACTGTGGAGCTGGAGCATGGCTTGGGCTGCTCCTTCCAGCAGCCTCTGCTGTCAACTCAACCTCCTTAGGAGGAAGAGAGTGCACTGCGTTTCTTGCTTGACAATATATTATCATCATAGATTTTAACACCACTCAATTTACTTAAAATTAAATGCAGTGAATAATCCGAAAGTTTAATTTCTCAGAATTAAATGCCGTTTAAAATCCAGACATTTAATACAGTCTTCTGAACCCCAAGTTACAGAGCGCTCAATCTAGGGAGATCCAAATGCGATCTCAATTGCCACCGTGCCTCATGCGGCAGCAGGAGAGAACATGGAGCAGGAGTGCGATCAGCCCCCTTGAGAGCTGACAGCACGAGCTCCACTCCCCAGAATGCCGCTCATTCATTCATTTGCAGTAATGATAGACAAAATGCTTGTGCAAGTAAAGTAGATCTGATAAGAAAGGAACAGGATAGGGATCGCCTGTCTTCCACCAAATCCCACCGTGATTCCCCGAGCACAGCCGCTGGGCTGGAGACGTTTCCCATAGCGTTTTGTCAACAAGGCTCGAGTTCCTGAAGAGGGACATTGTTATCTTATAAATATATTAATATATATATATATATATATATATACAGTATACAGTATATAGCTATATGCAATATGGCTGCTGTTGTATCATCCAGGTGGATGGTACACACATTGGTGTTTGAGAAGATTTCTCCATACATGTAAAGCGCTTTCAGTAAGTGCTGTATACCATAAATGTAATGATTTAATTAAGAGCTGATTTGAGAGCTGAGTTTCGTACGCGCTGCCTGTATATTTTGTCATTGACCAAAAATCTTCTTGAGGGACAGGTGATAATGTTCTAGAATGTGGCGATAAGTATGATAAGTAGAGGTCACTGTAAAGTAGATAGTACTGTGCAAATGTGGAATAGGTAAATGAATGCATGTAAATACGACTGAAATTTGCATACTTTCTTTTATCCTGGAAAATAATCAGTGTTTTTTTTTTTTTTTTTTCAATGACACCAGCAAGTGTGATGTGCAGCTCTGCCCCTCGAAGGACATGAACAAAGCAAAACATTTGTTTTAAAGTGTTTTTGTCCCTCTTTCAGTTTCTCAGTTTTTGTGACAATACATTTTTTTTATGTTATTAGACAACTATTTCTAAGATATTATAACTTGGGGTAGAAGAATGGTTAATTTGTATCATCCTCACTTTGATCACCCTGTCATTCATTGTGGTATTTTGGTTCCTGTCTGTGTGTTGTGAGCACACAGTGTTTGTTTTTAATGACCGTTTTACTGATTATTGTTTGATTGTTATTATTCTATACAATGTCTTATCATCTCTCGCTCTACTGTCCTGTGCCCGATCTTTGTTTACCAGTTTGTCAACGCTCAGTCTCGTTAGGTTCACTGTGGTCGTGCCAAAGTCCACTCCTGTTAGGTTTTTTGGTCTTCTTGTTGTTCTTTTTCTATCGCATCTTCCCATTTCCTAGGCCGGTCATCATTATTTTCCCGAGCTAACACATCCTGCTCTGAAGCCAATTTCCTCAGTCCTGCATTCCTGCTACTCCTTGATCCCTTCTCGGCCATGCCGGGTATTTTTGCAAGGACAGTTTTCATGTATTGTTTTTTTTTTTGCATAACTCCCCGACTGAATTTGTGTTTTTGAAAAATCAATTTAGTTTGCTGTGGCATGCTATAAATAAACCATGGTTGTGGCTTCGCTCTTCTGGGACAATGAATGACAGGTAGAAGAGGAAACCTGTTTGTGCCTACTAAGCTGCGCTCTGATGTTATACAGTGGGGTCACTCATCCAAGCTGGCCTGTCATCCAGGAGTTCGGAGATCTGAACCATCCGTCATTGATTCTGGTGGCCATCCATGGCCAAGGATGTCAGGCGGTTCGTGGCTGCCCGCTCTTTCTACGTTCAGAACAAGACGTTCTACGTTCAGGCCTGCTCCATCCTTTGCCCATCCCTTTCCACCCCTGGTCACACTTGGCCCTTGATTTTGTCACTTGCCTCCCTGAATCGCAGGGCAACACTGTCATTCTCATGGTGGTGGACCGCTTCTCCCAGGCAGCCCATTTCTTTCCCATTACCAAGCTCCCCTCAGCCAAGGAGATTGCACAGGTCATATTTAATCACATGTTCCAGATTCATGGCCTTTTGGTTGACGTGGTCTCTGACAGGGGTCCCGAGTTCGTCTCCCGTTTTAGAGCTCCAGTTCTCTTTCCATGGTCCTATTCAATAGAGCTCAGTCGTGAAAATCATTGTTGGTGTGACCGGGAATGGGCTGAGAGCTCATGGTTTCCTCCTCCAGCCTACAATAAAACTTGTCTCAATCAAATGTTGTCCCCCAAATAAAATTAGTTGGTGATAAAGCACTGTTTTTATTTTATTACATGAATTATTATCTGTTAGTTTTCATCACACAATCTCTAATCAGTCTTAGAGTTAGAGCTTTCTTTGCCTAAATTCTGATTGTTTGATCCTTAACCAAAATTTCTCTGGAATTCCACAACCATAACCTTTTTGTGCCCTTTTAGAGCAATTAGGCTATTCTCTAGATTCAAGACTTAATATACATTTTTTTTACCGAGATTTTATTCTATAATTTTTATAAGTCTTCTTTGAAATCATTTAATAATGCACTTCGCTTCTCTCCTCAGGGGTTGAATCCACAGAATCATACAGGTCAGTGATAGCATTTACAATCACATCCTGAGTAATAAATATCATATCAATAAATATGGTTATATCCTGTAATGTATGATATTTTTTGTTAATATATTGTATACCATATTGTGTATATATACAGAAATATTATACTTTGCCCCAACTCAATTACATTAGCATCTAACTAATATTAGTACTTTTCATATTACATCACTGCCTGTCAATTTAAGTAGTTCTTCAAATGAGTCTCACACATCTTCTCAAACACTTTCAACAGCAATTTAGTGTATTCCAATAACAATTCTACATCTTTCATTGTGCATCTAAATATCCCAGCAGCCCTTGCCACTGCAATCTCTCCTTTAACCGAGTCTCAAACATCAACTCCTGCAAGTGAGTATTTTTATTCATGGAAAACAAAGTAAATGTCTTAACAGGAAAATTATATCTATATATATATTTTTTTTTTCATGTTTATGGAATAATAATAGTTTTTATTATGTCAAAGTATCAAGCATCAGCTTCTCATTGTTTAAATATCACATTAGGAAATAGAAAATAGTAAACATCATTTAATTCCTACATTTTACAGCAATTTATTGAATTTTAATAACAATCTTGCAATATAAAATTATTTGTTTGTTTGTTGTTTTATTTCCATATTACTATTTTCATATTACATCACTGCCTGTCAATTTAAGTAGTTCTTCAAATGAGTCTCACACATCTTCTCAAACACTTTCTACAAGTGATTATTATTTCATGGCAGTGTAAACACCTATAGCTGTATTTTATTCATTCAATAGCATATATTAGTGAACATTTGAATTGGGTCAAAAAAGTTAATAAAATTTGTCTTAATACAAGAAAACATTTTGGTTTTAGAACAACTTTGATGAAAGGTTTTGATCCACTTAAAATGCTGACTGTATAATTTTAAAATGATCAAACATTAACACCATAAATTTAATAGAGACTGATCATGGTATTGTGAAAATTACGTATTTAATATGCGTATTTATGCTGTTTACAGTTTTCATGTGTTGGCATGTCAACTAATTACATAAATTACAAGTTAGTCAAGTGTAGCATCAGTTTTGACCCTCAGCTGATCCATGTCTACCCGATACCAATTACAGCACTCATATATAAGGTCCTTCAGTAATACTGTGTTATATTATAATTTTGCATTATAATTACCTGACTCCTCCTATTTTAAGTCAGGATTCGGTCTTCTGATTCACATTTGAATCAGACTAGCTTTTAAAATGTCTTATTAAATTATTGAACCTTAATGATATCTGCAATACATTCATATTGGTTCTGTTCTGTTTACCCTGGGGGGTTATTGCTGCTCTCCGAGCTCTTATCCATGCTAAGCCGCACAGATGTGCAAGGAGTTCTTGTTTAGAAAAGAACCATACCACCAATCCAAACTGTATTTTAATTGTCAGTCATCTTTGATATTAGTGGTCCTGACAGAAATTAAATTATGCTTCTGTTTTTTTTCCATACATCCAAATATCCCAGCAGCCACTACAAGCTCTCCTTTGACTGAGACTCGCACATCAGCTCCTACAAGTAAATATTTTCATCCATGGACATCTGAGTAAATGTGTTAGGAATATATGTTCTTAATGTGGTATGTTGTAGTAAATGCTTGTTTCATGTCAACATCAGCCTCTACCCACAAAAATGTATGTTGGGAAATAATGTGATAGGAAATAGTAATAGAAAATAGGAAGTAGTAATAGTACAAATCATATCCATATAGTTTACAGCAATTTAGTGTATTCCAATAACAATTCTACATCTTTCATTGTGCATCTAAATATCCCAGCAGCCCTTGCCACTGCAATCTCTCCTTTAACCGAGTCTCAAACATCAACTCCTGCAAGTGAGTATTTTTATTCATTTACAAAGTAAATGTCTTAACAGGAAAATTATATCTATATATATATATATTTTTCATATTTATGGAATAATAAAAGTTTTAATATGTCAAAGTATCAAGCATCAGCTTCTAATAGTTTAAATATTACATTGGGAAATAGAAAATAGTAAACCGTTATTTAATTCTTACATTTTACAGCAATTTATTGAATTTTAATAACAATCTTGCAATATAAAATGTGATTTTTATCAACAACAAAATAATTTGTTTGTTGTTTTATATCTTTGTATATTTAAATGTACCAGTAGCATCTGACACTACAAGCTCTCCTTCAACTGAGTCTCAAAGACCAGCTCCTACGAGTGAGTGTTTTTATTAATTGGCAATGGAGTAAATGTGTTAATAGCAAAATTGTCTCTACTTTTTTTTCATATTTGTCATTAATTTGGTATATTGCAATAATAAATCTGCTTATTTTCATTGTATATCTGAATATCCAAGTAGCCCCTGCCACTATGAGTACATGTGAGTATTATCATTAAATGTGTTAATAGAAAAATTATATCTATATTTTAATCATATTTATCATTAATATGTTATTCCAATAATAACATCTCTCTTACGTACTTAACCCTCATTCCCTGATTGAGGGAACAGAGATGTTACGTCATGACAGCATTAGGGGTCTAACTTGGGAGACCCAATTACCTCTGAGTTTAAAACCATGTTGTCGATATTTGGTCAAAAAGTAAATGAATTTTGGATGCTGAGCCACTCCCTCACACACATGGGCGACAGCGTGGTGACACTGCATCAGATCATTCTTTTTTCCAGCTAGGCAAAATGAACATTGGGGAAGCACGTTCTAAGAAGAAGGTTTCTACAGAGACCACATCCTTACCTGTAAGGAGGTGACATTTGTACTGTATCTTGATCCTTATATCAAGGAACTGACCCAGGGAAGAGTACTACATATGGAATGGGCCCTACCTGGGACCATGGAAGAATACACATTTGGGGTTGCCTGCAGGGAATCACACCATATGGTACAGCTGCTGACTGGGTCTCCTGCCATACAAATCCAGTACTGAGCTTTAGGGATATGAGGGGTGTACTAGAAGTGTTTAACCTTTTGGCCTCAAATCGTGCTTCTCTAGGGACTGGTTGTCCGATGCATTGTGATGTGCAATGATAACAGCAACATACACCTTCAACCAGCAAAATCTGGTCCTCGTCCTTCCTGACCTTGCACAGTTTCTGCGTGAGAAGACTCTCTAGGGAAAATGCATACTTGCGTAGGCCCTGGGGCCCGCAGTGTGACAGCATGCCAATGACAAGGTGGGCCTCAGTCTAAGGGTAGTGCAGCTGGCAGTGGGAGGACTCATGGAAAGTGACCACCTGGGAATGGAGTTGCTATTCTTCAGGAGAAGTGAGCTGTCATGAGAGCATGTCAGCTGCATGATTGAGCTCCCCGAAATGTGCATGGAATGCAGTGACTTGAGCTGTGTTTGAGCTCCAAAGGACGAGATGGTGTGATACTAGATCTCTCTGATGGTTGATGTACCAAATTTCCCAGTATTGTCCCCTGCAGACCAACAAATGTTTACCCTGTAGCAGTGAGTGGAACCACCGCAAGGCTAGAAGTGCTGCCAGCAACTCCAGGCAGTTGATGTGCCAATGCAGTCAAGGTCCTGTCCAGGACCCAGAGGCTCCCTGCCCAGTGCATTTAGTACGCCAGCCTGTCCTGGAGACATCCGTTCCAAGAACAACATTCCAGGACACTTGTTCTAAGGGCACCCCAGCCAAAAGAAAGAAAGGTGAGGTTGGACCAGGGGCTGAATGTTCGGCGGAACATAGGTGTGAGGGTCAAATGATATGTGTCATGGTGCCATGCCCATCTTGGGACTCCAAGTAACCAGTGCAGAAGCAGTTCAAACGGTGTGACAGCAGCTCTGGATGACATATGCCCAAGGAGTTGTACCACTGTCTTGTCCCTGAAGGAATTTCAGCACTGTTTGTGTATGGTTATTGGCGAGACATGCCGTTAATTCAACTGAGGGGGATTTTCTTCACAAGAGAGAGCTTGCTCTTTTTCCAGTTGACCCAAAGCCCCCACTGGCTGAAGGGACAAATGCATCCAAATGCATCTTTTGCCAGGAGGGCTGCAATCCTAAATAGCTTCGTTCCTGCTGGATGACCCAGGTGGAATTGTATCCATGGATGAGAGGAAGGAAGCGTAGTGGTACGTTGCTCTCTGACAAACCTCGAGCCATGTAACCTACAGGAAGAGGAATCTTTTTGTTTTTTCATTTAAATGTTGGTGAAACAGAAAGAAGACAAAACTTTTATGCCTGGTCCTCCTCCAGGGGAAGGAGCCGTGCTGTCGACACCATCCACTCTACATGCCAGCTTTGATGTTGTCCTAGCCCAGGAGTATGCAGGAGTGGAGGATGCCTTAAGAGCAGACTGTGGGTAGGCCCTGGTTGGATAAGTAGCAGAAGAAGGATAGTGTTGGGGCAAGATTTACTCAGTCTGCTTCTGTTCTTGCCAAGCAGAGTCTTGACAGTGTCGCCGAACAGGTCCAGAAGGTGAAGTCAGTCAATGAGTGCAGCTCCTGCATCAGCCTAGGGTTATTACAACTGTTGTGGATTTGTTTGAGTGCCTCGGTAAACTTGAAAGAACAAACATGGCATGCAGAACATGGCCTGGTCCACACACCCCACTTGCACCTTTTTTTTTTCGTGGCACGGGCGCGATTATTCTTCTATTTTCGTAAGTCCAGCACGAATAGATGCATCTAATGGAATCCTAGTTTTACAAACGTGCTGGACTTATAAAAATAACGGAATAATAAATAGATTAAATGTTAATTTCGTGATATAGTCACAACCTGCCGTGCGACTTGCGGTTGGGTCCACAGTACTGTTAGCTTTGGCAGCCAGAACTGCCATCAGCTTACACGCATAGAGGATTAGAAAATAGTTTACAGCTCTTTCATTTGACCTATTTTTTTTTAATTGTACTAAATATCCCTGCAGCCCCTGCCAGTGCTAACTCTTCTTCAGTTAATTCTCAAACACCAGTTTCTACAGGTGAGTATTTTTATTTAAGTTGAGTAAATGCGCTAATAGAGAAATTTTGTATTTATTCATATGTGTTGTTAATGTTGTATATTGTAATCTTACCTGTGATTATTTCATGTCAAATCCCAAGTATCAAACATCATCTACCTGCTAAAATCTATGTTTGGAAATAATATAACAGGAAACAGTAAGTACATAGAAAGTAATTGGCAGCAATTTTTTATTTGTTTGACCTTTTTTTTTTTTTTTGCTGTCCCAGCAGCCCTTGGCAGTACCAGCTCTTTTTCAAATACGTCTCAAACATCAGCTCCTACAGGTGAGTATATTTATTTGTGTTGAGTAAATGTTTTAACAGGAAAATTATGTATTAATTCATATTTATTGTTAATGTTGTATACTGTAATCTAAACTGTGATTAATTCATGTGAAATCCCAAGTATTAAACATCATCATCTACCCACTAAAATAATAGGAAATAGTACTAGAAAATAGTTTCGTTTTTTGTTTTTACTTTTAAAAAATATATATATATTGTACAACCAGCAGCCCCTGCCAGCAATAGCTCTTCTTCAACTAAGTCTCAAGCATCAGTTCCTACAGTTACTTCAAGTGAGTATTTTTATTTGTTTTGAGTAAATGTGTTAATTATGTGTTTATTCATATTTATTTTTAATGTTGTATATTGTAATAGAAAATAGTTTACAGCTATTTCATTTGACCTTTTTTTCTAATTGTACATCTAAATATCCCAGCACCCCCTGCCAATACTAACTCTTCTTCAAATGAGTCTCAAACATCAGTTTCTTCAGGTGAGAATTTTTAGTTACAAAATGTGTTAATAGAGAAATTATGTATTTATTCGTATTTATTGTTAATGTTGTATATTGTAATCTTAACTGTGATTATTTCATGTGAAATCTATGATGGGAAATAACATAATACGAAATAGCAATAGAATATAGTTTACAGCAATTTCATTTGTTTGACTTTTGTTTTTTTTATTGTACATTTAACTGTCCCAGCAGCCCCTGGCAGTACTAACTCTTCAACTAAGTCTCAAACATCAGCTCCTACAGGTGAGTATTTTTATTTGTGTTGAGTAAATTGGTTAACAGGGAACTTATGTATTAATTCATTGTTAATGTTGTATACTGTAATCTAAACTGTGATTATTTCATGTCAAATCCCAAGTATTAAACAACATCATCTACCCACTAAAATAGAAGGAAACAGTAATAGGAAATAGTTTACAGTAATTTCTTTTTTTTTTAACTTTTTAAACATTTTTTATTGTACACCCAGCAGCCCCTGCCAGCACTAGCTCTTCTTCAACTGAGTCTCAAGCATCAGTTCCTACAGTTACTTCAAGTGAGTATTTTTATTTGTGTTGAGTAAATGTGTTAGTTCATATTTATTGTTAATGTTGTATATTGTAATCTAAACTGTGATTAATTAATGTCAAATCCCAAGTATTAAACATCCTCATCTACCCACTAAAATAGTAGGAAACAGTAATAGAAAACAGTTTACACTAATTTTTTTTCCCTTAATTGCACACCCAGCAGCCCCTGCCAACACTAGCTCTTCTTCAACTCAGTCTCAAACATCAGTTTCTACAGTTCCCCCAGGTGAATTAAGCGAGTTTTGTAAATGTGTTGATAGAGAAATTATTAATTTATTCATATTTATTTTCAATGTTGTATATTGTAATTGAAAATAGTTTACAGCTATTTCTTTTGTCTATATATATATATTAAACACATTACTGCTTTTGTTCACTGAGAATGTGTTTAATAATGTAATAACATTTACCATTTATCATATTCTCATGTAGGTTCCCCCGAAACTTTCCTGATTGTTGGACTAGTTTTTGCAGTTATCTGCTTTCTCTTCATCATCATGCTCATTGTCTTCTTCTATTTGAGAAGGTGAATTGTCAGTTTCATCAGAGAAGTCATGGCCACAAATATTTGCACCCTAGGTAAATGTGATCATAGAAGGCTGTAAAAAAATATATTTATTTCTTTAAAAAAATTACAAAAAACTAACCTTTCATTTGATAGTACGTTTAATGGGGGAAATATTATTATAAAATGAATGTTTTTTTTTTCTCAAATACATGCTGGACACAATTATTGACGCCCCTGGAAATTCTTATGATTAAAATACCTGTGAAGTATATTCATATTCACAATTTTGAGCACTTCAGGGTAATTATGAAAATAAAATTATCCAGTCATGGCTTCCTGTTTCACTGAAATATAAATAGGAGAGAAAACAATGACCAAATTTCCTTAATCGTCCACCACAATGAGAAACACCAAAGAATATATTTTTGATGTGCAGCAAAAGATAATTCAGCTTTATAAATTAGTGGAGTGGCTTTAAGCAAAGAGCTAGAGCAGTAAAAAATGTCCACCGTCAGGGCAATAATTAAGAATCAAGCTTCTGCTATGGCTATTCCAGTCCTCTGATCTGAACCCTGCACAAAGTCTTCTTTGATCATGTTTACCAAGGGTGTCAATATTTTTGGTCATGACTGTAAATACTGGGAAATATTTAAAGATACAAAAGTCTTTCAGATTCGTTTTATTAAATTATCATCATTTCTTTATTACTCCCTGTTCCAGAAAAACCAAGAAAAAATGTCCAGACATCCTTGTACACACTATTAGGTAACTTTGTTTAAGATGTTCATAGTTTAATATTTATTTGACAAAACCTACATTTGTTAATGCATTGCATTTTTATTTCTTTTTCCAGTAATAAAATGTAAGTACATTTTTAATATTAATCTGTTAGATTTTAACTTTGAAACACGATTCTTTACACTTTATTGTATTTTTATTGCATGTTTTATGGTACACAGTAATATTGCTTTGAGAATAGAAGATTATGAAGATTACTTTAAGCAGAAACATAAGGATTCCAACTGTGGTTTTGCTGAAGAGTATGAGGTAAACATGGAAAACACACACACAGATACACATTTATACAGATGCATCTCAATAAGTTTGAATGCAGTGGAAAAGTTCATTTCAGTAATTCAATTCAAATTGTGAAACTTGTGTATTAAATAAAATCAATTCACACAGACTGAAGTAGTTTAAGTCTTTGGTATTTTTAATTGTGAAGGCTCACGTTAACAAAAACCCACCAATTCACTCTCAACAAATTAGAAAATGGTGACATGTCAATCAGTTAGTCAATTAAAAACACCTGCAAAGGTTCTCTGAGCCTTCAAAACGGTCTCTCAGTTTGGTTCACTAGGCTACACAATCGTGGGGAAGGCTACTGATCTGACAGTTGTCCAGAAGACAATCACTGACACCCTTCACAACGAGGGTAGGCAACAAACATTCATTGCTAAAGAAGCTTGCTGTTCACAGAGTGCTGCATCCAAGCATGTTAACAGAAAGTTGAGTGGTAGGAAAAACACAGCCTTTTGAGAACCACAGCCTTTTGAGGATTGTCAAGCAAAATCGATTCAAGAATTTAGGTGAACTTCTCAAGAAATGGACTGAGGCATGGGTCAAGGCATCAAGAGCCACCACAAAGAGACGTGTCAAGGGATTTGGCTACAGTTGTCGTATTCCTCTTGTTAAGCCACTCCTGAGCCACAGACAACATCAGAGGGGTCTTACCTGGGCTTAGGAGAAGAAAGACCGGACTGTTACCCAGTGGTCCTCTCAAGTCCTCTTTTCAGATGAGAGCAAGGTTTGTATTTCATTTGGAAACCAAGGTCCTATAGTCTGGAGGAAGGGTGGAGAAGCTCATAGCCCAAGTTAATTGAAGTCCAGTGTTAAGTTTCCACAGTCTGTGAGGATGTGGGGTGTAATGTCATCTGCTGGTGTTGGTCCATTGTGTTTTTTGAAAACCAACGTCACTGCACCCATTTACCAATAAATTTTTGGAGCACTTCTTGCTTCCTTCTGCTGAATAACTTTTTAAAGATGCTGATTTCATTTTCCAGCAGTATTTGGCACCTGCACACACTGCCGAAAGCGCTAAAAGTTGGTTAAATGACTGTGGTGTTGGTGTGCTTGACTAGCCATCAGATGAGCTGAAGGCCACTGTCAAAGAAACCTGGGCTTCCACACCACCTCATCAGTGCCACAAACTGTTCGCCTCCATGCTATGCTGAATTGAGGCATTAATTAAAGCAAAAGAAGCCCCTACCAAGTATTGAGTACATATACAGTAAATGAAAATACTTTCCAGAAAGCAAACAATTCACTAAAAAAATTTTTTATTATTATTATTGGTCTTTTGAAGTATTATAATTTGTTGAGATAGTAAATTGGTGTTTTTTGTTAAATGTGAGCCTAAATCATAACAATTTACTTATTTACTTTTCAACTGTATAAATATATATATACTCTACTTCCTATCATAATAATATCAAATGTTTACTCCCGACTTCATCATTTAAAAATTATAATCGTTTTCAAAGTCTAAAGAAAACTCTAAATCTAAAGAAGTGCTGTGTTGTTGCAGGAGTTTAAAACTGTTGGAACTGCCCAGCCAAATAACACTGCTCTGGCTATTGAAAACAAGCTGAAGAACCGTTACATTAATGTGCTACCTTGTGAGTAGACTGACTGTTACATGTTGTAATAAAACATTTATGTGAGTTTTCCACAATCACAGGCTTTTAGTCTCTAGCTGTCTGCTGGATTGTACCTGAACTATTCACACTGAAGTCACATTGCACAAAGTTAGATACATTTTCAATTAATTTTCTAAGGCACACAGCCAAAGCACAACTAAAACATTGTTCTTCTGTAAGACACAGTTTTATTTGTTAAAAAAAAAAAAAAAAAAGAGGCCCAAAAGTTGCATAACTATACCAAAATAAGCATTCTTGTAAAATAGCAGAGCATGACAGGTATGATGTTACAATGTAACTTTATACACAACTCAGATGCAGAATTTTTAGTTTTTAAATAATAACTACTTTCTGATACTAATCGTATCGCCTTTATCAGATGATGCTTCAAGAGTGAAGTTATCAGTGTGTGGCAGTCCCTTTGATGATTATATCAATGCCAACTACATCCCAGTGAGTATATAAACAGTGAAATTTCCTGAAACTTTTTTATTCATGTCTAAAAATTTTTTTTTTTTTTTTTTTTTTTTTTTTTTTTTTTTATCAGGGTTACAATTCAAGAACAGAGTTTATAGCAGCTCAGGGTCCTCTGCCCGTCACAGTGAATGCATTCTGGAGAATGGTCTGGGAGAAGAATATCTGCACCATAGTGATGCTGACCAAATGCAACGAGATGGGAAGAGTTAGTATTCATTGGAAAATATAATTTTTTGCCATTTTTATGGCTTTAATTTGGTATGACAGTAGTTAGACAAAGAGCAAAGTGGCAGAGAGAGAGAGAAAGGATGGGATCAGGAAATGTTCCTGAGCTGGGACTCAAACTCGAGATGCCCAAAGCACAATGAAATATTATTAGTCACATTGAAAAGTAGTAAAATGTGAGGGTAAAGGGTGCGTTCTCTGCTTTCTCTGTCTCCGTGATGATCAGATAAAAACAAAGATAACTGGAACTCTGTCATTTTCTTCAGGTGAAATGTGAGAAGTACTGGCCATCTGAAACTTATCAATATCAGAATATCTCTGTGACAACTACCTCGGAGACAGAACTGGAGAGTTGGACCATTAGAGACTTTGGAATCAGCAATGTAAACAACACATCCTGCACTTGATATTTCTATTTATTCCTTCACTGGCATACTGCAGTAAAAAACAATGTTTGCTGTTGTTTTAAATCTGTGGTATTTTCAATAGTATGACACATAATTCTGTAGGTAAAAACAGCAGAAACTCGTAACATACGTCAGTTCCACTTCACGGCATGGCCGGATCATGGAGTTCCACAGACCACTGAAGTCCTCATTGACTTCAGACACCTGGTGAGAGAACACATGGACCAGTACTCACGCCACTCTCCAGCTGTGGTGCATTGCAGGTGAATAAAGTGTCTATTAATAAGTATTTATGAATTTAAATTACAGTGCCAAATTATAAAATATAAAAAAAATACATCAAATTTGCCATGTATTACATTTCAGTGCCGGTGTGGGAAGAACGGGGACCTTCATTGCCATTGATCACCTGATGTTCCAGATTGAAAGAGACAGTATGGTGGACATCTACGGAATCGTTGATGATATGCGCATGCACAGGCCTCTCATGGTGCAGACTGAGGTAAAGGACTGAGAGTAATTTTCCATAGGATCAGTGTAAGCTTGTACTTCCTTTAAAAATTGTAAAAGTTAAAGTGAGACACTTACATTGCAAATAATTGCAGCCAGTTTTTAGAGCAGAAATATGAGACTTTCAACTTTGTAAACGCACTTATGTCACAAATCTGACTGAGCCAGATGACTTTCGAACCCAATTGCTTGGATTCTTTATTGAAGCCATGGGTGTACAGCAGGTGAAGCAGTAATTTTCGTAGAAATCGGACAAACATTTAGAAGATGATACAATGCTTATGCAGTTGGTAATGATGGTACACACAGAGGAACCATGAAGAGATTATTACTGGGTAGTGCAGTCATAGAGTCCTCAATGTAAGAACAGACAATGAGAGTGAGTGTGTGGTGTGCAGAGGCGCTGAATGGCTGGGATAACTGTAGTGGAGAAGTCGTGATGGTCTACAGGAACTGGCCAATGTAGTAAAGAAATTATTTTCTGCATGGAAGACAGAGACAGTGGTTTAAGGCTGATAAGTGGAAGGTTTACTGGACCAGGCCCAAAGGCCCAAATCACAGTAGAGCCATCTGTGGATGGCTGACGGAAGTACCCATCTTAGTTAATGTCTAATTTAATGTGTAGTTCATCCATGAAGTCATAAATGAAAGACTTTGAACTCATGTTAGTTCCTGATAACTCATGAGATATTAATAAATGAAGTAAGGTATAACGGTGTGTTCACACGGTGCGTCAGCATCAACACTTCCCATTGACTTTGAATGGGTGATGTCAAGTTTTGTCGAAAAGAATTGTGGATCCATCTGCGGTGCTTTGCTGGCGTTGCTCGCAGCAAAAGTTGAGAATTTCTCAAATTCTGCCGCTAGCAATGCCAGTGAAGCGCCGCCAACAGAAGCGTCAGCCAATCAGGATCACTCTATGCAAATACAGTAGCCAGGCGGCAACCAATCACGTTCATCCTGTGTCTGAGTTTTTGTTGTTGAGTTCCTGTCTAATTTCATTGGCTGACGCTGCTATGACCATGGCATCAGTGCCAAACTTCAGCCACGCCTTCCGTCAAGTGTTGACGCTGACGCCCCGTGTGAGCACACATCGTTAGTCATGAATTAATTTATGATACTTGATACTTTGTATCATCAACTTCAGAGAAACAGTCAACAACCATCAGAATACAGGTTTGACTACTGAGGGAAGAAGGTTGGTCGTGAAGTCCACATGTAGATGTGATTATAAATGATGAGGAATGGGCAGTGAAAGAAGCTTTTTAGCTAAAAGGGACTTTGGACATGGTACAACCTAGACAACGGAATTGTGTTGTCCCCACATGCCCAGAGCCCAGAAAAAGTAGAAAGTGTCCAGGAAGTTATCACATGTCGATATGAACATACAGTTTCACTGTGTTGGCTAGGGATTTTGTTCACCCAGGGTCCACTGGATGGGGTTAATAACAGAAAAAGGAAGAACAAATTCTTGAAAAATGGATTCTGCACAAAGATTAGGGAATCAGTAGAATGGAGAGCATCTGTGTTAGTGTTTTTGAAGTACGGATGAACATGAAAGAAGCTAAATCTAGAGAAGAACAAGGGCCACCAGTAATAAACTATTTTGCTATATGCATGCACTGCATGTCGACATGTATGTTAACTGCTCTTTGTTTAGATATTCTACTTACAGTAACTATACTACTTACCCAAACACTGCAACCTTTTACTCATTTAAAAAAAAAGGATGAACAAGTGTAAATTATCTTTGTATTCAATCAACATTTTAAAACAAATATTAATCGATTATTCATTTATTATTAAATTTATTATTGACATTGGTTGTACTTTATTAAGAGTTTAGTTTTCAACTTTAGTTTTACACAATTAGACTTTAGTTTTACACTATTTTCTGTTGTTGTTTTTTTTGTGTATTTTCTACACAGGAGCAATATGTTTACCTCCACCAGTGTGCATATGGCATAATTCGATCAAGAATGGAAACCAACATGGACTTAATTTACCAGAACGCAATAGACCTGGATATCTATCAGAATGTAAAATATCAACAACTGTAAATGTAGATAGCCTCAATGTAGGGGGTGTGTTTTTTTATTAATAATTAATCCTTTATAAACAACAATACAACACCAATACATATTTGCAGTTGAATATAAAAATATAAAAGGTATATAACATGAAACATAATGAATAGTCTCATTTCAAAAATTCAGAATCAATTTAAAATCCTGTAATGATTCGGCAGTCAGCGCTAGCAGCCGGGTATTTCTTTTAGAGTTTACTTATTTTTATGTCACTTAGGCATTACTACGTATTAGTTGTGTTATGTGTGTTTATGTTCAAGTTAGTTTGGGTGGGTCTGGTTCATTTGCAGCCCTGTTATATAAAAGTATAACTGTTACCATCAATGAGAAAGATGTGTAGGGGAGGGACTTGTTGATATTGCCTTGCCAGAAATTGTTACATTTCCGAGTATGAATAAATAATGCAAGAGGAAGGTTTTGGGGGGCGCTAAGAGGGGATCTCGCCCAGGGAGTAATTATGTAGAACCGCCACTGCATATACATCTGTATATACATTTATGTGTAGTTGTATGCCATTTTTTGTTTGTACAATACTGCAAACTTTTGAGTCATTTTTTTTTCATTTTAATAAATGCATTTAAAAGGTAATACTGGAAAAATTAAGCAATTTTCTTTGATAATTTAAAATAATCAGAAAGAAACTGTATTTATGATAATTTAATCAAGAGGTACAAAATGTCTAAAAGAGATATTTGTATATTTTGAAATTATGTAATTACTGCAATATAAAAAAATTGTACATTTACTATTGATATGATTATAGGGAATCCCAACATGCGTATACATCCAAACATATTTAGAAGAATATTGTCACACACGCCATCTTTGCACCATTTCCCTTGTCACTGTTTACTGAATTGTCATTTAATTTGTCAATTTGTTATCACCACGGAAAACAAGGTTCAGAAACCAAGGTTAATTTACCATCTGTGATGGTAACGAGTAACAAATCAACAAGTCCCTTTGGAAACCAATGCTAAGAAAAAATGTGCCATGCTGTTTCTTTTTTATTCTTCTGCTCAAAGGTCATTTACATACTTAGTGCAAATCGCTTCCTGACCTGGGCACCAGTTAGTCAAGTTTGAGATCTAAGACTACGTGCCATATTTCAAGAGAAAAGAGCAGCACCACCTCAGGAGGGATGAAGACCCACTCTTTTCAACAGGTCAGGTCTGCCCCAAAAACAAGTCCAATTGTCTATGAAACCTATGTTGACAGTTACTAATACACTTTGACACAGAACACTATTGTTGACCTTGCATAACAGTATCTCTTTATTTATATTTTTGCAGGCAAAACATGACTGATAGCTGGCCTTTTTTCAAAGAAAACTTCGGGTCAGGGAATGGTGTCAAAGTAATGCCTGCAGGCATAGACCCTATCTCCACCCAAGATCATGTCGTAGTCACCTGTACAATGGAAAAATGCAGTTCTGTTAGGTCCAGTTTAAGCCAAACATCTATATTTTCCTTACCATGTGTGTGCGGATAATGGGCATTAATTTGACTGTTTAAAAATTCTCAAGTCATGCATGAAACATTAATTTATATTATGCATTACCAATCTTAAAAACTCGCCTGCATATTTATACTATGAGACCCCTTTCGTTTCACAAAATCCCTTTTATTGTGTCATGGTAACTCTTACTAAAAGGTAGTATACCTGAAATGTATTTTATTAACTATAAGTAAACTTCAAGTATATTTTAAGTATACTTTATGGAGTAAGTATACAAATATTAGCGTACTAGCAGTACTTGTAAGTGTACTTTAATACTGCTTGAGTTTTTTTTTTTAATTGTCCCATTTTATAAGTTATAAAAGTATACTTTTAAGTATACTTGAAGTATAACAGTAGTAAACTTTCCGTGCACAACTAGTTTACATCTATGTTTTAGCGTGTAGCCATACTGAATGTGAACGTATAAGTACTGATAGTTTAAAGTGTTAGTTCACCGAAAAAATGAAAAATCTGTCATTAATTACTCACATTCCAAACCCATAAGACCTTCATCCATCCTACTCATTCTGCATCAGTGCGTCATTCGGCAGACGGAGAAACACTCTGCATTTCACAATTTAAAATTATGTAAAAGATTTAAATATTTGAAATTGTATTTTGCAAGGCTTTGAATGTTATTGAAGTCTGGGGTGGGGTGTTATAGAATTGTGCTATAATAACCCCTACAAATACAACCCTTACACTATAAACGCAGACATGTCGATGTTTGTGAAATCAATGTTCTCTGTTTTGGAGGGATGATCATTGTTGTCACGTCAGCGCTGGAAGCTGATCCCAGCGCAGCCGTCTACATGCAATCTCAGTCACCAAACTTTTAATTAGGATCACCTGAGCTTAATCAAGTCTGCTGCATATATGCTGCCCAAACCGGCTGACGGCTGAGCACGAGGTAACACTCCTTTCTACTTCTTATCTCACCTTTTGAAAGAAATTTAATGTGTTTGTTTGTTTGTTTGTTTGTTTGTTTGTTTCCACCACTGGTGTATCTTTGTGTTTACATGATACATTTCCTTCTTATTTCACTAGAGGGCACTAAAGCACTTTTCCTGTCTTTACACCGCCTAAAGGTTATCAGAAATATCATGAAACCAAATACAGTACTATGCAAAAGACTCCAAGTCTTCGGCCGCTAGTATTTTCATCAACAAAAAAATGGTTTTAAGTCGGTTATTGCTATCTTTTGCGGTAGCCTGTCAGTTGGAAATATCAGGTTACATTTCCAAACATGATTTTTGATATTAATTGTAATAATGCAGTGAGATTATTTGTCTGACAACAGCCAGTGCTCCACACAGAGATCTGATCTGATCTGATCATCATCATCAGTCTGTCTGGAATCACATGAAGTAACAGAACAAACTGAGACAGACTCAATCCAGGAGAACTGTGGCAACGTCTCCAAGATGAAGACAAACTACTATTCATTCCTATTCAGCAATATTCATTCCATTTTACTGTTTATGATTTAATTTGAATATCTTCCCACTAACATAAATGACAAGCATCCACATATCACACATATCAACTTGTTACTTTTCAGCTCCTTAATTAAAATTAATTTTGATGTTTTTATTTTTGTGTCTTATATCTTCTATATCTTTTTTTTTTAACGTGGTTGTCAATGTTTATATGGAACATTGTTTTTGTTTCACTAGAGGGCGCCCAAGCCCTTTTACTGTCTTTTCACCTCAGAAAAGCCATCAGAAATATCAAACAATCATATTTCACACTGGGTTTTATTGTCACTTCAGGAAGGGGCTCACCCTTTTCCTGCTGACTGTTCCTATGCTAAAGATATTAATACCTTTGATTTAATTTACATCAAATAAAAATGAGTGATGATTAAGGCTGATAACTCGTTCACTTATAGTTTGCAGAGTTGAAAACATTAAATAAACACACAAACAAATAAAGAAGTGGTTCCATAACCCATTATCAGAGAAAGGAAATCATGTCCATTTGTTAAGATTCTCCTTTTTTAATCCATGCCAAGACAATTAGTAAATATATATTGCTAACTAATTGCCAATAAATGAGCACAAACTGTATTCATAACCCTTTATCAGATAGTGGATTGATTATTTTTTTATTTACTTATGTTTATTTATTTGTTTTATTTTGGGAATTTGGGATTCAATTAAGAAATATGTTTACAAACACAAAAACAAACCAATAAAACAAAACAAAACA
>JAUMHP010000084.1:12503057-12524028 GCA_032361065.1 Enteromius trimaculatus
TTTATGCTGGTCCTTTGCTGGTCTTTTACTGGTTTAAGTTGGTCCTTCGCTGGTTTATGCTGGGCGTGTGCTGGTCTTTTACTGGTTTAAGTTGGCCTTTTTGTTGGTTTATGCTGGTCCTTTGCTGGTCCTTTGCTGGTTTAAGTTGGTCCTTTGCTGGTTTATGCTGGGCATGTGCTGGTCTTTTACTGGTTTAAGTTGGCCCTTTGTTGGTTTATGCTGGTCCTTATACTGGTCCAATTTTAATGTTTTTCTGTTATTTATTCCACATCACTAAGTAACATATTTGCATAATATCCGCCCACGTTCTACGTCGCGAACAATTTGCCCGCCCACAAACAGTACCATTTCCATGTGGATTACATCATGTCAAAAAGACGCTGTAAAAAAACTACCTAACCAGCATATGGCTTTTTTTTTCTTTTTCTTAGCAGGGGAAAAAATGTGGTATGGCTAAATAAATTCTTTGTAGCATGTACACATATCATGCTACTGTTTTATGTTAGCTAGTTGTTCCATTAAGCTAGTATTGCAGCTGAAGTGGCTGTATAAGACCCCATATGTGCTAGATGAACATTTCAAACTAGCATACAGATTAGTGTGTAAATTATGGCATATTTTATGCTCACAGCATATTTATGCTGTTAGCTGTTTTACAATCTGTATGAAAAACTATTTTTACAAGACTATTTTTCATGATTAAAACCTGTAAGTGAAATTTATGAATTAAATTCAATGTGTGCTACAGTTCAGCATTTTATTATATATTTATTGTGAGGTAATTAGACCCAATGAGGGCAGCTAGTGTTACAGATTGGCAGTTAACGTGCACTACTATATATAAACTGAAGTGCCTCGCGCTAATGCTTTATGCTAGCTAGTTGTTTTAGGTAGTGATTCTGTCAATACATAGTCATAAAGTTTTCCATCGCTCAAACCTGTTCAAGAAGTGAAATTGCTAAATTAGACCCAATGAGTGCTACAGCTTAACATTTTGGACTAGCTGATAGCGCATGCTATACTATGGGTAACATATTTTGTGTCAGCAAAATGTTTTATGCTAGTGCTTTATGTTACCTAGCTGTTTTAGACTTTGGAACAGATACTTTACTACCATCTTGCACCAGTACAAGCTCTCATTTGCAATAAAAAAATCATGCCACAACGAAAAGGTGTGGACAAAGTTATTTTTGCAACTGCCCTTATTTAACATACTTTTATTGGAGTTTCCGAATGGTGGAGAGTATTTACATAAATCATGCAACAAATTTACTAAGATTTGCACTCTTTAATTCACAGTTTGTTTGTTTTTTTGGCCTTATTTAACACCAAAAAACATGTCTAAAAGCAGGAGGTACTGTAATTAGCTCTACTTATGCCCATAGATTCTGCCCCCATACAATCTAGTTGTAAAGTTTTCCATGACTCTTATTTAGCAAGTGAAATTGAGCATAAGCGTGATCCAAAATTGGTCACTGATTAGAAGAAACACAGCGTTCCCTCCATGTTATGCCATCTGGAAATAGAGATCCTCGTGCCGTGACGGAGAACGCTTCCTCAGAGATTGAGCCGTCCCGAGCTGTAATTGGCCCCACTAGATATTCTAAGGTACATAAACACTCAGATCAAGTCTGTACTTAACGCCTGACTGTGCTTCATGAAGGGTAAACAAGTCTGTTCTTTCCTCCTCATGTCGGAAGAAAGCTAAGGGGAAGAAAGAAAATATAAACATACAGGAGGTGAATTATGAGGAGGAAGAAATCCAGCCAGTTGTGCCAAGTTAATATTCAAAGAGCCTGTATGCAAGTTAGCAACAACGCTAATGTCAAGATATATGAATAAAAACCATCAGATAAGTAAATGGATTATCTGAAAATGTATATTATGTCATTAATTATTCACTTTTATGTTGTTCCAAACCTGTTTGGGTTTACTTGGGTTTACAATGCTTGTTTCAAACAGTTGTTGTTTGCCGTAGTAATAGAAATTCTTCACATGATTGAGTACATGACAGGATTTTTGGGTGAACTATCACTTTAAGGCTTGTAATCAAAGTAACGGTGCATGCAGAGAAGCGAGGGACGGGTTTCACACACCCCTGCGCTCGAGGCGCAGCCCTCCCTGCTTATGTTTACCTTGGCAACCAGAACGGAGTGCAAACAAACAGGCCATGGGCGCACCTCTGCAGCGCGGGTGTGTGTGTGTGTGTGGTTGGTAGGGGCTGAGGATAGTAACGTCCCGTTGGGAGTTGATGTACAGAGGGAGGTCAGCTGTGCTTTCCCACAAACCTTCATTTCAGCAGAGATCGCTGATTGTTGTAATGGGCGACTTGGTTTAAATTGCAGTCTACAAAGTCTGTTTCATCTACTTTGAATTTGTTGGAGTAAAATCAATACTTCATTGTATTGCATTGTATTATTATATAAGATCATTTTTTGAGTGCAAAAATGAAAGTGTTTTTTCAGCAAAGAGCCCTGTTTTATAGAGAACTATTTTAGGTTTATATTGGGTTCTTGTGTTGCTGCAAAATTCTTGATGTTACGTGTTCTTCAGATAAGTTATTCTATCCTATATTTTTTTTTATGCCAAATTAGATTTTGCTTGGGAAAATCTAAAATGATTTTAGTACTATTAAGATTGATAATTAGGAACATTAGCCACGCAGCATTCTAATGAAAAAATGTCGTTCTCATTACTTTGAAGCAAGCTTCAAACATAATCCTTATTTTTTAAATACAGCAGCAAAAACTATCCTTTTCTGTGTGATGTTAAAGTAAGCATAAATCAGATTCATCATAAAAAAATGCAAACATTTTTTCCATTTTTTGGTGATTTTTGAGATTTTCTATTTATCATGTTATATTATATTACTTTTTTATTTTTATATATATATGATGTCAAAAGAGTAATCATTATTAATCGCATTCAAAATAAGTTTTTGTTTACAAAATATATAAGTGTGTACATTGTGTATTTATTATGTGTATATTAAATACAAACACATGCATGTATATATTTAAGAAAACATGTTAAGTATTACATATATTTATATATAACATAAAATATAATAATAGAAACATATCGATGTATTTAAATCTAAATATTTTCAAAATATATACAGTGTGTATTAGATATACATAATACATACAGAACACACTCATATATTAGGTAAACAAAAGCTTTTATTTGGGATGCGATTAATCGTTTGACAGCACATAATGTGTCTGCGTGTACATACGCTAGACAATCAGTACCAGATTTAAACCATACAATTAATTTCATTATTACATTAAATAATTTCACTGATGTTTAAAAACCCCTTTGAAGATCCAAAATCCATTGTTTAATTCTCACACTGCAGCAGTTGATTTTCCAGAGATCTACAGAACAAAGTGGAATTTATCATTTTCTTCTGTGGGATCAGTCTGTAAACCCTTTGGGGCAGTTTCCCAAACAGGGTTTAAGACTAGTCCTAGATTCAAATAAATGTCAAGAGCTGTCTAAACTGGAAAAAGCTTGCACTGAGATATCTTAAAATACATTATTGTCATTGTTTGGTCTTAGATTGATCACAGATAATGCATTTTTGTAAGACATGTTTTTAAAAATTCTTAAAGGTCCTACATTTGTAAAGGTCTAGTCTTGGCTTAATCTAATCCCTATCCGGGAAACCGGCCCTTTAAGTCTCTTATTAGTATGGTGATATTTCAGGGTGGAATAACCAGTAGTAATAATAGAGAGTTTCAACCATTTCAAGAAAAGAGAGGAGCATAAATCACTCTCTTCCTAAGAGAATATCAATTCTGTTCTTAAGTTAGTTGAACTCCAGTTTGACGCTTGCCGTTCTGCAGCAGGGAACTGTTTTTTAAAGGAGATACATGAGGTCAATTCTGCTTTTTTGTTCGCTGGCTGAATGAGAAAATATCACCAGACGCCATTTCAGCCTATCAGAGGAATAAGAGGGGGCCGGCAGCTGCGTTTCCCCTCAGTGTTTTTGCATACGACTCACAGGATTGTGAAAAACGCTTCTGATTTTCACCGCAGCTTATTTTACCAGAACTGGTTTCAAAATGAAGCTTATCGCACCCTTCGCTTTTCGCTGCTATTGTTTGCTCGCAAGCTCAATTTGAAGGAATTCAGAAGGGGAAACCGTGCCAGGAACAATGAATGAGCTGAATCAGTCCCAGCGTAGTTGTCACTTCAACATATTTCGATTCCAGGTTCCACCCAAGTCATTCCTCCTAGATATACTGTCAGGCCTGACTGTATGTTTTGGTTTGCTGGAGGTGTGTGTAAATGGGACAACTAATCATTGACAGAGCAAACGTGATTTGTGTTATGTTTGCAAGGTCTTATACTTGGTCAAGGTTTCATGATTTTGACCTTGATAGACCTAGACTAACTGTGTGATAGGTAAATAGATGGGGGCCACTGACTTGTGAATTTTAGCGGTTGCCCTTTCCAGTTGATGAAAAATATTTTTGGAAATTATCAGTGTCGTTTTGGACCCCATTGAAAAAAGTTCCTAAGATGAAAGACAGTTTGCAGTGATATGTCCGGGAATAAATGATCTTCAGCAGTAACTATGCCTTTAAATAAAAGGAGGTCTGTAAGTCTCTTTTAATGTCCCAGATTTCCAAACTGATATTCTTAGATCACTTATATTAAACAAATTAAGATGGTCTTTTGCGTGGTAAGAATCTCTGATTGAATCAATACAACTAGCAGCTCGCCACAAAGGCTTTACACAGGGTTAAATCAGTTAATGATGGTATAGCGAGCTATTATTTAACAAACTATCACTTTGTAATGCTTTTAATGACAGTATTTAGGTGATGTTTTTTATAATAGGAAATGTTATCATGAGCATTGTTGCTAAGTTTTGGCTTCTAACTAGCTTGATTTTGCAAACCAAAAATGACTCATGACTGATGTAATTGATTGTTAGATCATTAAACCCCTGACGTCAACAATCCGTTTGACCTTATTTTGAGTTAAAGGAGTAGTTCACTCAAAATTAAAAATGCATTTACTCATCCATATACTGTTCCAAACCATTCCGACTGACTTTCTTCTGAGGAACGCAAAAAGAGATATTTAGCAGTATGTTCAAGTTGCTCTTTTCCATACTGGAAAAATATATATTGTATATAAGATTGTATCATTAACTTTGTTTTGCAAGTACATTTTGACAAGTGACTGTTTAAAAAATGCATTTGCTAATGAGATTAATTAATAAAAAAAAACAGAAATGAAGCGAGTTTTTATGCGTTTTTGTGAGTGATTCGTTGAATCGTTGTTTTAAGAGAGTCATTCCAAAATGCTGATTCATCAAAGAGTAAGCTGAGTAATAAAGCAAGTGAGGTCTTTGAGTGAATTATTGAATATTTGTTGATTTGTTGCGAACCGTGAACATTCACATGTCATCCGCCATTTTCTCGTGACCTACCAACACTCCCGTGGCCTCAGAATCACACTGAAAGTACTAGGTCATCAAGCGTTTTTCTACTCTTTTATGAGTTCTGTGAATTTGGTAGGGCTGGGACAATACATCGATGCAGAGTCGACTCATGGATTGATTCTATGATTTTCATAATGCATCGCGAATCCTCTGGAATTGATTCTGAGCCTAGGTTTTAAAGGCAGATGGCACCCTAATAATGTTTTTATCTGTCCACTCAAATGCTCAAGAAGAAGAACGCTTGTTCGTTCAGCTGAGCTTTTATGACACAAGATTAATGTAAATGAATGAAAATGCAAATTTATTCTTTGCCACTAGGTGGTGCTTTTGGAGCATTGAAAGCTCACAAACACGCCTCCAAATGAAATCGACCAATCGCCGGAGGGGGTTGGAAAAATGAATCGTTATCGCTAATCAAAAAATGAAACGATTAAGGTAAAAATAAATGCATATTATAAGACGCTTTAAAAATTGTGTTGTTCATATTTTGTTTTGTTTATATCCTTTTATACAGGCTTGGAAAGACGTCAGTAAATGGTTTTTAATTTTAAGATGAACTGTTTGTTTAAAAATCATTATTCATTTAGATAGAGTCCCAGTGGAGAATCAGATTTGAACAATGTCAAACCACACAGAGCAGGTGATTTGACCTCTCTGAGAGCTACAAGATGTTTATAGCTCATAATTCCACCTCCACTAATGTTTTAATTGAGTGTTCGCCCACATCCATTGACTCTTATCTACACGTGGAGCTGCATTAGCATTCCCCTAAACCAAATGGCCATTTGTAAGTTTTGCAGCCCAGAGCTGGTCTGTATTGACCATCATGAAGTCAATAACCTCAGAGGACATCAGGACCGAAATAGACATACGTCGCTCTGGGAAAAGGGCGCTAAAGGTCAATATCTTGATGTTTTTTCCATCATGTTGAAGACAGCCATCAGTCCATTAGCATTTGTCCTCTTTCAGGACAGATTATAACCCATCACATTTGGGTAATCCATCCTCTGCTTTAACACTTGAGCTGGTATTTGCAGGATTATTCTATCAGCACTTGCACATGTGCAAAACTCATATTAATCTAATGCTTCAGAAAAACTGTCCTTTCTTTAGGAAAATCTGGAATTCGGTGGAGTTTGTGTGCACATGCTGTCTCGGAGTCTATTAGAAGAGCAGAGCATCTTATCTCTCTTTTGGCACTTTCATGTCTTAGTGAACCTATTAGTGTCAACAAAATGTTAAGAAACAGAAGCTCTTGAGAAATTCTCTGCTAATAAGTCATATCCAAAAATTATTCGTCAAGGTTATATTTCACTTTTTCTAAAACCAAAAGAAGGAATAATCTTAATTTTAATTTTAATCATTTCTTGAAAATAATAAAATATTTTTTTAAAGATTTTTAGTATGAACTTGGACATTATTTTAATTATATTATTTTAATTAGTTTGTAATAATTTTAAAAACTTTGTCAAAACAGAAATATATATATTTTTAAATGGCATAATTTTAGGTGTTTAAGCATTTTCTGTGACATTATTTTATTATTTTAAATAATAACTATTAAGCCCAATTATCATTGCTTTACTATGTATTTTAAAAAAAAAAAAAAATATATGTATGCATGTATATGTATGTAAATTAATTAATTATAATGCAAAAAAATAAAATAATGGTTCTGCATGCAGGATTTTGCATTTGCATGTATTTGCATGTATATATGTACACGTATATAAATAATATTAAATAATATATATATACATATATAGAGAGAGAGAGATTTTTTTTTTTACATAAACCTATGTTTTCGCCTTTTACCATTGTGGTGCGTGTTCTTCGCTAATTGGTAATAATAGTAATGCAATAATATAATTGTAGTTAAGCAATAATTTCTGAGCAAAGTAGTCATCCGTAGTCAAATGTCATCCGTGTAATAAAAGCAGTTGAAGTTAGCAGTCAAAATGTTTAATGATTTTATTTTAATTGCATCTTATCAGTAGAATGTCTGGATAGAACTGATAACATTCTCCGGTTTTATCTTGATAACTAAAGGTTGAGCAGTAAATGGAGTGAATGAAGTAAAACACTCCAGATTGTACTGGATGAAGGGTATTCGTCTCTATAATCCAGACATGTGTAATCAAATGATGATTATGTGTAGCGCTGCCCTTGATTGCAATTAGTGCTGATGAAGAGGATAAAGAACCAGGTGTAATTTCAGAAACCTCAAGAAACTGCAGAAATGAGGCTATGTGGGGCGGCTTTTACGAAAACGTTTAAATTCACATTCATCCTCTTTGACCTACATAAGACACATTAAAGTCTGTGTTAAATGGAGTGTGTGATGCGATGCTGGGTTATGATGGAAAGACACAGGCGCTGTAACCTGCTGGAAATAGTGCTGAGGTACAGACGCGCCACCATTAGCTGGTCTCTAATGCATCACACGCCGATGAATAAATAAAACTCCGACTAAAAGCTCTACCTCAGCAGTGGCCACAGTACGCCTAGTTTCAAAACACAGCCCGTGTTCACGAATATAAACTTTAATTTTATAAACTTCAATGTTTTTTCTCAATATCGTAAAAGGATAGTTCACCCAAAATTTTTTTTTTTTTTTCACCCAACATTTTGCCATTATTTGCTGTCATTCCAACCCTGTTTCTTTAAGCTTTCTTCAGTCTGTGGATCACACACATGTAAAATTGTTGCTGTTGCTTACTGTTTCTTTGTATTTTATTGCGCAACGTACTTGCAGTTTCAGAGTGAAAATTGTTTCCACACATTCTTTCATGTAGGGAAATAAATAGCGACTACCCAGCTAACATTTTAGCCTGATCTCATGGCAATTCGTACATATTTTACGAGGAGGCTAATTCGAATCGAATGTATTTAACGTGTTGCCAATTCTTATGAACTTGTACGAATGACCTACACCTAACCCCGCCCCTATAGCTGAGGTTTTAGACAAATTGTACGAAATCGTACGAGAGAGGTAGTACGAATTTCTAATTGTTGTACGAATTAGTAAAATATGCACTATATGAACTACACCTTTAATTAGACTGTTACAATTCTTAAAGTCCAGTTGATTGAAGTCTATGAAAATATACGGTTTGGAACTGAAAGGTAAGTGATGACCTTATTAATCAGCTATTTAATAATTTCTCAAACCTGACTTGTTTTTTCAGACTTCTTAAGAATATTTCTTTGCAGGAGCTTTGGCAGTTTAGTCACAGTGTTCAAGGGTTGCCCTGGCCTTCAAAAACAACATTTACTCAGTCCCTTTAGTGGTTGTGTCCCTGAATAGCACCCAAATAAGCCTCTCAAGGAACTGTAATTGCTGCTTCTCAGACAAGAAAGTAGGACTGAGCACTGTCAGCCCCCAGGATGAAGGTACAAGCTAGCCATCAATGACCTTGTTATTGGCCACGGTCACCCACAAGGCAGAACACATCATTAGTGGAGCTGAGAGTGCAGAGGCCATGCTGTCAGTCTATTTAAAGAGACCGTTCAGTGGGAAGACAGTGTTTTTAGACTTTCCCCAAATACCACCCTGATCTCCTTTTAGCACACTTGAGAACCTTTGGTTTCAGACTTTAGTCAGACTTAACCACTTATATGAAGGTGTTGCTTTTATTTTTGCCTTGAAATGGAGCAGTGTCAGGTCTGAAGCCAGTTTAACCAGTTTAAAATCGTGATGGGTTGGGATTTTGAGTTTTTTGCCGTAAGAAACCCAATACCTTTAACCTGTTTGTTTGCAATCCAACAAAGAGGCAGTGTTATTTTTGGCCAGGTCAGCATTCTAGCAACTAAGGCAGTTATCTTGCGGTTATCTGTCAATTTATATTTTAATCAGATCATAAAGGCTTTTACTATTTTTTTTACGCTTTATATTATGCACAAACTTGTATTGCTTATAATACATTCAAGATTTTACATGCGTGGCACATAGATGTGATTAACCAATACCAAAACTCACAATCAGATATCTTCATTATTTATTGTCAATTTAGTTTCAGCTCTACATGAAGTACAATTTGCTTTTAGTTCTGTAATGTGACACTTTTTATTTAACTAAGATATCAAGTGACAAAAAAGTCCTTTCTTCCAATGTGAATTACAGATTTTGAAAACAAAGTGTTACATGGTATAATACAATAATACAATTGTATTATTTTTGTCCTATCTATTATTTTATAGTAAGACATTTATTTAATGCTTCATACATAAAGTGACTTGAATGCACCTATTCCATAACAAATGTGTTTTCATTTCTGTATTAAAATTAATCTAGCTGTTTTTAGGATGCAAGAAATGTCAGGGTGGTACAACTGTCTTAAAAAAAAAACAATACATTTTTTGGACATAATCCTTTATCACTTCTTAGAAAAAGAGTCATTTAAACTGCTTATGAATGCAAAAAAATGTTTGTCTGCAAAATGAATGTCATGTGGTGCAACCAATATGCACCAATATGGATTAGTGAAGTCACCTGAAAAGACAGTTGCTTCAGAAGCAAAACAAGCTACTTTTTTTATTATTTTTTTTTTTTATTTTGGACGTTTGAAAAAACGTTTGCTAATTAGTAATCCTGCTCAATAAGATCAGTAATGTGTATTTACAGCAATTTTGATTTCATGTTAACTTCATTGTCAGAGAAGTAGCATTGACAATTCAAAAGTAAACCCGTTTGTACACCTCAGAGTCTCCATCCTTTGTTTATGTTTCTTCAACGTGTTTCTTTCTGCTTGAGTGGCAGCTTCAGTTGCACCTGTATAATGGAAATGAGGTCACCACGCAATGTATGTCAGAGACCTTGTCTCATAAAATACTCCATGTTCTGTCTGCTGATGTGCTGCCAACATTAGTAAATAGGTCATTTGGCCAGGCCTTAAATCCAGCACTAGGAGTTGGAATAAAAGCCCAGTATGGAGGATGGAGATTAGCTGCATGTGGCAGGCATGAAGTCCATTTGGACATCGGTAGTCCATTGATCCGCAGACAGACATTCACTCAGCTGTCAAAAAGAAAACGTATCACAAATTTAATAGATATTGAATGGGTGAATATGAGGTTAAAATGGGTTTGCTTTAGGCTAATGCTAGGCAGCTAACTGTGCTACTGTTGTTAGCTAGTAGCTACAAGATGCTTCATCCATTGCTTTTTCCCTGTTTTCTCACTGATTTGGGCCTATTCCATTTAGGAAACTATAGTTTCTTTAAAGATTTTATGGTGACATTCAAGTGTGTTCAACAATGTGTAAATAAGTTTCTTTCCAACATAACTATATATATAAAATTCAAGCAAGTATACCAAGAGTATAAGAGCATTAAGACATTTGTTAGCAGTTAGATATCATACATTTCAATAGAGCATGTGTTTTTTCTAGAAAATGCAAGTGAGGTTGTGAAGTTCTATTCATTTCTACAAATTGGATCCATTGTCATTGCATGTTTCAGTTAATCAGTTCGAAACAATGATTCAGTGATTTGTTTGCGCCTTAATAACCCAGAAATCTGTTTTGGTGAAAGTTTGTTGTAAATGTACACTGCATTATTTAAAAGGAAATAATGTGACAGAATGAATGATCATTCTTCATTTGTAAGAATCCTTAGAATGATGGTTAAAAAAAATATTTGCAATGCATAAATATAAAAAAAAAAAAGACTTTAATTTAAATGTAAATATGACATTTTTTTATATATTTTAGCTACAGTTTCAGATTTAGTTTTTTTTAAGAATGGACCTCCTTGGTTAAAAATATTTCTCTAACCCACTGACCGCAAAAAGAAACTACATAAGTGCAAAAGTTTTGGCACCCCCCCAATATCTAACTTCACTGGTACTTTTACACTGAGATTCATTCAGTTGTCATAGCTGTGCAAGCTACGTCAACCTCTATCGGGATTGAGTCTCTTTGCTGGCTTTGTTAAGAAGTGATTAAAGATGTCAGCTGCTGGGATGAAGGGTTGTTTTCTTCTGAACTCTCAGTAGGGAGTGTTTTGAAGCTGCTGTGGAGTGCCAGACCTTAAATCAGAGTTGCAGGGTCACAGGAGGACGCTGGGTTAGACTGTGCCGACGGTGGCTTGGCATCGCTCTTGTGGTTCTGCTCAGTTCTTCTACCATTCATTTACTCAGCTCTGTTTAAAGATTACTGGAGTAGATCATAGAGCAGGCATGTAGGGTCAAGACCCTCATCAACATCACGATGGCTGCCAGTTATGAATGGAAACATATAAACAAAGGCTGTATGCTATTTGCATGAATCAGGCGCACAAAGAACAAACCTTTTTTACAGTTTTGGTCTGATAAAATAGGGCCTCCAATAATTTCACCAGAAATGAATGGCTCGGCTGTAAAACTTCAGGCTGTTTTTGTGTGAATAATGGCAGCATATTACTTTCCTGGCACTTTCACTGCAATCCACCACATATGTCAGCTTCTAATAATGCGCTTGCCCGTCTCAATCTAAAATTGAGTATGGCATTTTGTTAAATTTAGAATTGCAATCAAAATTATCCATGCCCGTTTCGGTGTAGGAAGTGTCACATTAATAAATGAGCTTTTGAAACGCTTAATAAGACCATGAAATGCCACATGCTCCATCAGCCTGGCCTTTATGCCGCACACAAAGAGATTCACAAAGTTTGTATTTAACATTAGAAACATGCTTGTTTGTTTTGTGTTCATCTTAATTTCATATGGTTTTGATTGAAGTGCGTTTAATGACTGAGGGCATAAATACATGCACATCTCCATAACTACTCTGAGAGTACTTCATGCACATTTCACTGTTTGATTGATTTGGGGGAAAGGTTCATAAGGTTATTTGAAAACACATTTTAATGAATTAAGTTATTTTTATGAATTCAAATAATTATCCTGTACATGGTAAAACAAAGAATTTGATGACAATAAAACATATGGTGAGGAAAAAAATAAAACATTTCATAGGGCCCTAAACATGTCATTTTTGTTCAACTTTTAATGTGAAATTGAATATATTTCATGATTTTAGTTCATTAAACAAGCTTTATGAATCATACATTTTAATTGAACCATTAAAAATTGTGTTATATGAAAGAAAGTGAGCCAAATTAATTATTTAACATTCAAAAATCTCCCATTTCTCACTGAAAGAAATCTTTTTTGTAATATTATTTTTTTCCCCTTCTTTCTTCATTCTTCTTGCAGGTGTTATTTTTGTTTAGTCTATTCAGGATCTGTTTTCGTCTCTCTGCCACTCGTAGTCTTGTAAACAGAGCAAACTGAACAGCAGCCAGATGTCCTGGCCAATTGAATCCACCTGCCCTGCCCTCCAGCTGTGGTTCTGAGCTGTGATTGGTTGAGCTGACTGCCTGGCCACATGCAGGGTGGGGTTCATTACCCTGCAGAGATCTAGTGAGAGAAAGAGAGGTAGAGCAGGGTTTGTAACTGTGCACCTTATAGACGGCTGCTCCTCAGACCCACACTGCAGCAGAAAGTCTATTTTTAGCTCCTTTTCATGAGAAGGAATGATGCTGGGAACTTGATTTTGATGCTCTGCAACTAAAAGCCCATGTTGCTTAGTTTTGCTCCTTTGATAAGTGTAGTCTTATGTAACGGAAAACCTTTCATTTTGCAACCCTACAACTAGAATATCTAAAGAATGCATATTTAATGAATATTTAAAGGTACATTATTTAGTTTCTCAGGGTTTAAATGTTTAAATACACAGCAGGAACTGATAGGTTGATTCCCTCGAAAATGATGGATGGATAAATTGATCGATGGATAGATAGCAGGATGGATTGTTGGATTGATACCGTGTTAGATCGTTGGATGGATGGATGAATGGATAGTGGGTTAGATCGTTGGATGGATGGATGAATGGATACAGGGTTAGATGGATGGATGGATGGATGGATGGATGGATGGATGGATGGATGGATGGATGGATGGATAGCGGGTTAGATTGTTGGATGGATGGATAGCGAGTTAGATCATTGGATGGATGAATGGATGGATACAGGGTTGGATGGATGGATGGATAGATAGCGGGTTAGATTGTTGGATGGATGGATAGCGAGTTAGATCATTGGATGGATGGATGGATACAGGGTTGGATGGATGGATGGATAGATAGCGGGTTAGATTGTTGGATGGATGGATAGCGGGTTAGATTGTTGGATGGATGGATGGATAAATTGCAGGTTAGATTGTTAGTAGAATGGATGGATGAATAGTGGGTTAGATCGTCGGATGGATGGATGGATAAATAGCAGGTTAGATTGTTAGTAGAATGGATGGATGGATGGATGTATAGGGGGTTAGATTGTAGGTAGGATGGATGGATGGATGGATGGATGGATGGATGGATAGTGGGTTAGATCGTTGAATGGATGGATGGATAGATAGCGGGTTAGATCGTTGAAATGTATGGATAGCGGGTTAGATTGTTGGATGGATGGATGGATAAATTGCAGGTTAGATTGTTAGTAGAATGGATGGATGAATAGTGGGTTAGATCGTCGGATGGATTGATGGATGGATGGATAGATAGCGGGTTAGATTGTTGGATGGATGGATGAATGGATGGATAGATAGCGGGTTAGATTGTTGGATGGATGGATAGCAGGTTAGATTGTTGGATGGATAAATAGCAGGTTAGATTGTTAGTAGAATGGATGGATGGATGGATAGGGGGTTAGATTGTAGGATGGATGGATGGATGGATGGATGGATGGATGGATTTCATTCCGAAGTACTGATACTGAAGTCTTTTTGAATGATCAATTAAGAGAATAGACTCTTATATGATAGATGGATGGCTGGATAAATGGATCAACAGTTGGGATGGGTGACTGGTTGGACAAATGGACAGTTGTCAGTAAAGGACTGATTCAAAAGTTAATTAGTCTTTTTTAATGATTCATTACAAGAATAGGCTCCTACAATAAGAGTCATTTTCTAGGAAAATATAATAAAAATTAGTTGGAATTTATAATTGATGAGGTTTTTCAGTGAAAGGTTCTTTCAGACGTTCATTAGTCTTTTTGATCAATTCATTACAAAAAAAGGCTTATAAGAGACATTTGCTAAGAAAACAAAGTTGCTGTCCGTATTCTTCCATCCTGCTATATGTTTTGGTTGATTGCATTTTTGTTTCTTTAGAATCAGAGTACACTGAGTAACTCACATTTGAAGACTTTGACTTTAATATATTTATATTCTGTCAGCTGCTTTTCTCATTTAGCTTTCATTTTTATGTTGCATAAGCTTTCTGGTAGCATTTTCATCCAAGTTGGCGCAGACACATAGATTCGCTCACACACACCCACTTTGCTTTGCTGATTATCTATTACCTCTGTAAGGACAAGGACTGCATAACTGCTGCATTAACGTTACTCTCTGCGTGTGTGTGTGTGATGATCCATTAGTATTTCAGCGCATTATGCTGCTACACGGTACTGACATTGTTCCCTTCTCCTCCAGTGGACAGACTGGCCGGCACAATGAAGGAAGAGAACTTGTTCCGCAGACGGTTCTCTCTCTGTCCCACAGCCACCTCACCTCCCAAGATCAACCCGCGTGGGCTAACCCGCAACCTGTCCTATGGAGGAGACAACGAACTATATCCTCTCAGCCCAGGTATCCATTTAATTCCTGAATGTGTGGAATCACCACATCCTTCAAGCACAAGAGACACATGCAGAGCTTACTGCTTCTGAGTAACTACAGTCATATAATTAAAGCATGATTATCATTGTCATGAAACAATATACATAGTGGGTTTAGCTTATTAATGTATTTCAGAATGAAACTGAGTAATTAGGAGAAATGATATAGGGCAGTACCACCTTAAACTCTAAAGGAACTGCATAGAAAGGCTCTAGAAGTGTCTCGTAACTTGCATAGCAATGCCCTGGCAACCACCTAGAAGACACAAACACTGCATAGCTAAGACCAATGACTAAGAACACCTTATTTGCATAGCAACACCCTAGTAACCGTCTTGAACACCCTAGCAACCACACAAACAAATGTGCTAGAAAAATGAGCTATGTATTAAAATATTTGATTACAATTATCACAGATGTGATTGATGTTAACGCTGTGTTTGTGTGCTGGTGTGGGTGTGTGCGCGCGCGCATGTTCGTGTGTGTGTTCTGCAGGGAATGAATCGGAGAGGAACGGTTTGCCCTTACTGAGGGTCGATGCCAGCCCGGTCCGCTCGCCCAGCAGCGCGGTGCGTTCAGCCGTAACCCATCTCTTACATTACATCTAACATTACTAGTTAAACTCTCACCAGAGTGCATTACTTTTATTTTTTTTCCAGAGTGCTGATAAATAAGAAAAGATTAAAGGATTCCCTAGACCTCTGCCAATGTAGAGAAAGTGAAATGACCTGCAATTAGCGCATGTCAAAACTCAGCCAATCACATCCTTCCGTCTGTAATTCATTTTCTGTGTGCTAAAAGCTTTTAGTAAATCAGAGCTCACATCTCAGGCTCATGTAAAGTGCATCTGTCTGTATAATGTGGTTGTAATGGGTGAATATACAGTAAAAGCCTGTCAGTCTCTCACCATATGAGACATTAAACTGTAATGCACAAAGACCTAATGCAGCATTTAAAAAAATGAGCATGCGCCAGTATTTTATTCACAATAGAACATTGATAACATAACGAATGTTTAAATTGAGAAATTTTAAAGTTATATCCACAAAATGAGCTCTTTTCAAATTTGATGCCTGCTACAGGTCTCAAAATAGTTGGGACGGTGACATGTTTACCATGGAGTATCAACAGAAATGACATCTGGGCATCAAGATTATGAGTTTTTGGGGTTTTGATGTTGGAATTGTTATGTTATATATGTTCTATTGTAAATAAAATGTTGGCCCGTGATCCGAAAGTGATATCTATATATATATAAGTGACGTTTAAGTAACGCAACAAAATATATTATGATGTTCAGCAATGACATTTAATAGCATTTACTAAATGAAATTGTGCTAACTTTATGTAAAAAAAAAAATGCATAAAATAATAATAATTTATGTCGCAACACCAGTGTAGGTTTTTTCTGTACCTGTATCCAAAATACTTTAACTGATAACTGGTTGATTGAGAACCGATAAACTGATTTAAAGCCGATTGTCAATCTTAATTATCAGTTTTTACTGATTGTTTGTTTCAGCAAAACAGCATTACTGTTGTTTTTCTGGACCCTACTGGATGAACTGGTTTAGAGGTTAATTTGAGTCTAAGGGGAAAACTGTCTTCTCCATATTTTGGTCTGATCTTGAAGTGACACCCACAGCTGACCAAACAGACCTGCTGCATATAGCCTGCTGCCTTTTGCTCTTAGTGTGAAAAGGTTGTGGCTGGAATTAGCTTTGTTTATTTTTAAACTTACAGTATAGTTATACTAACGTGATAGAATTATAAATATAATTATAATTATAGTAGGACTTTCTAAGGTCAACCAATTTAGTGTAACATGAAACAGGATATTATGAAATGTCATAGTTAGACCAGGAGCAGGTATTATGAATGCGAACCGGGTCGGTTTTGATCTCATGTTTTGAAGATTTGTTTCTTTTTTGGCTTCAGTCGGAATCCAGGATGTTTATCGGTTTGGAAAAGGAGTCTTCCTCGCCCACGGAGAAGCTGGCAAGGAAAGAATCGCTTAAGGTACGATGTGCTTCCCACTCCAGGCAGAGTTCCTGACCCAGTTTCTCCAAACAGCAGCTTGTTCGTGGTGTCAGTCAACAGGTGGACGGCACTAAACCCGCGGACAGCCATTTCCTGTACTAGAGAAAATACTCTGTAATGTTTATTCAAATATTTAATCCAGCTTTTCATCCGTTCTATTTTTCTTTTCACTCTACAAATTTGACCAGTTTACACGCATGAAAGTCTAATAGTGTTCTGTGCCATTTTTGGACTGATGCATGGGAGTTAAAGTAGCAGTTAAATTTGCAATATTTCAAACTTTAGCCCTGCTAGAGAACGTGCTAGAGAATTACATTTACTCAGAAATGTTCCACATTCTATCATTTATTTTATTTTTAGATCCACAAAATTCTGTAGAACCACATTTTATGAACCAAATATTTTTTGTTAATTGAAATGAAATATCAGAAGAAAAACTTTATTTCAGTTAGAATTCTATTCTATTTCATTTCTAATTTCTTATGTTCGTTCAAGTTCTGAATTTACCGAAGTACTACAATTTCTAATGCTAAAACTGAAATGATAATAGATAAAGCTACATTTATAAAAGCTAAAACTAAAAAAATGCGAGTGTAACCAAAGTACTAAAACAAAATAAAACTGAACCGAAAATATAAATAGCTACTTCAAAGTAGTAATAAATAATGTAATTACTATAAATATTTTGATAAAACATTTTAAAATAACTAAATCTATTGAACTTGCTAAGCCAAACTATTAAAAATATATATATTTTGTTATCTGAAGTTAAATAAATTATAAATATTAGATGAAAAACCTACTAGTACTAAAGTACTAAAAATTACTAATGCTAAAACTGAAAAGAAAACAAATTTATTAAAACTATAAAAACGTTGCCTAAGCATGTGACAAAAGTACGGAAAAGCACTAAGCATGTAATAGAATTAAACTGAAATTAAATTTAATTAAGAAATACTGAATTACTATGAATAAATATTTTATAGGGCGGTAAAAACCTTAAAAAAAACTGAATCTAATAAACAACTCCTTTTTAAAATAAATAACACTTTTTTTATTTCAATTGCAATTTCTATTTCCTTTCTAATTTCTCATGTTAATTTAAGTAAAAGTGACATAAGCACGTAAGGAGTGTGCTAAAACAAAATAAAACTGAAATTACAACTGAAAATAGGTTTGAATAGCTGTGAATCCAAATGTAGATGAGTGATTGAGTTCTCCTCCACATTCTGAAACAAAACAAAATAATCCTTAAGTTTTTAGATGTAACAGTAATAAATAGGTTCTATATAGTGCACTCTAGTGTTCAACACGGTTTTTAGAGATTTTATGTCCTGCTGCCCACTTACGCCCCCTAGCTAATATTCCAGCACTGTATTAAACCTTGACCTTTTATACGGTAGGTTCAGAAGAAGAACTATCGACAGGAGAAGAAGAGGGCCGCCAAAGAACTGTTCAGTGCACTTAAGGATCCAAGTGTGGTTATTATGTCCAACTGGCTAAAGGTCGGTAAACCTCATTGTTTTCATTTTAACATTCGATAATTTGACAGTTGCTTTAAGATGCACTTCTTGGATGCATCAGATTCGAGGCACATTGAAGAGCTGGACGAAACTCTGGTGCATCCTGAAGCCCGGCATTCTGCTGATATACAAGACTCCCGGTTCAGACCACTGGGTGGGAACGATTCTTCTCAACGCCTGCAAGCTCATCGAAAGACCCTCAAAGAAGGACGGATTCTGCTTCAAACTCTACCATCCGCTGGACAAGTCTATATGGGCCATGAAGGTAAGACACAAGCTTCTCTGAAACGCGACGTTTGGCTTGAACTTATCTTTGGGATAGATTGAGATCTGTGCGTTTTTTCAGGGTCCTGAAGGCGAATCTGTGGGCTCCATCACTCAACCCTTACCTAGTAATTACCTGATCTTCAGAGCAGCGTCTGAATCCGATGGTGAGCATTGGCGTTTGTCTTCTGTTAAACTGTCTTGTCGGCGTGGAGGCCATTTGAGGATCACAGCCTGTGGTTTGCTCCAGGACGCTGCTGGATGGATGCTTTGGAGCTGGCTCTCAGCTGCTCCAGCCTGTCGAAGATGACGGCGAAGAGCGGCAGGGATGGAGATCTGAGCGGCTCCTCGGAGACCTCGCACATACTGCAGCTGCTGCAGAGCTCGGCTCTCACCGACCAGGATCTGCTGCAGTGAGTCTGATCTCTCCACTTCAACACACTTCTGAGCTCCTTCACCTCAGAATTACATCAGAATTGTTCACATTAACTACTGTAAGAATAAACTGTCACAGAAGTAATGTGATAATATGCAATATGAACACTGAACTGTTCAGATAAATCACTACATGGTATGAAAGCATGGTATTCTGCATGATCATATTCTACATCTCTGATCTTCAGGGATTATACCATTAAATAATATGAATTTAATGGTCGGCACTGTGATTGTTTGCATTCCAACTGCCACGAAAGTAATGAAATATTCACAGAAATCATTTGGTAAGAAACCGTTCACATTCACAAATTCAATGCAACTTGGCAAAATCACGGCGACCCTCACTATATACAGTAATGCCTAACTTTACTGTAGTTTTCAAATGGCTGTGCAAACAGTATATAGTGCTGTCTTGAGCATTTTCAGGAAGTGTCTCCAAAATCTAACTCTTTTTGCATTGTAAAACATTTACAGAGTAAACTGTCATAATGAAAACATGACAAAGACATTTGATCTTGTTCATAATCAATGGTGTCAGGACTTTTCATTTTGACGACACTGACACTTTCATTGACATGAATACTTGCTTTTGAGCAATGAACTATCCGTTTTGAGCAAGGGACACGCTTTTGCAGGTTATCAACTCGGTTTTGCAGTTTGCTTTAATAGTTTTGAGAAATGCATTAACTTTTGTGCAAAGGTAAGTACTGTTGTGAGACATGCACCAAAGCGACTGAGGAAAAACTGTAAAACTGTGACTGTGGGAATGAAAGCTATTATCCAGCTTATTAAAAAAAAAAACTCTTTAGAGTCCCAAAACATTCATTGCGCGATGAAGCCATTGTGTCTCGTTGAATGAATCTGTTTTTGAACGAGTCGAGTGAGCCAATGATTCAACCGTCAATTCAGATGGTCTTGTTTCTATTGAATTAGTTTTGAATGAATCGTTTGATCTTGCATCATATCCAGATCAAGCTTTTGTGTGTTTTCAACCAGTATTATTGTCAGCCACCTTCAGAGTGTTACCACAAAATCACCTAGTACTGCTCTTATGAAACCTTTTAATGTATTAAATATGTGCTTAATGACTGGACGGACACTAAATAACACCCCCAAAATTAATATTAAATATCGTAATGCATAAAACATCTAAGGCAGAAGATATACGATAAGCTGACAACAATAGTACTATTCTGTAATATTTCTAGGTTTTATTTTTTGTTTTTTTTTTAGAATGTTGCCATTCAGTGGCTTGCCAATCCCTTAAAAAACACAGTTGCTCATTATTATTATTATTATTATTGCATCTTATTGTATTACTATGTTTTTTAGTGCAGTCAAACGATTAATTGCGATTAATTAATAAACGTTTTTGTTTACATTTATATATGTGTGTATACTGTGTATATTTCTTATGTGTATATATAGATACAGACACATGCATGTATATATTTAAGAAAAATATTTTGTTTATGTATAAGAAATATATTTATATATAATATAAAATATAACAAAATTAATGTAAATTTATATTCACCTATTAACAAAATATAAACTGTATCTATATATATATATATATATATATA
>JAUMHP010000084.1:12556773-12567523 GCA_032361065.1 Enteromius trimaculatus
CTGAAGAATGAATTGAGTCATGATCTGATGACAGTTGTAAAGATAACAGAATAATAATGCCATAATTTAGTTTTTTTTAAAAAGGACACGCAAACAAGATGGTGCACTTGTGTTAAAACTTGATTGATTTCAAAGGGAAAAATACTGGTTTGGTCCCAATTAAATGGAGGTAAAGTTCTCTCAAGAGTCAGCGAGTAGTCATATGATTGAGCACTAAACAATGACTTGCTGCAGTAATGATTCAGAAGGGTATGTCAGGTTTAAGATCAAACAAGTGACTGGAGGGCGCAGCTTATCTTTTAGATATGGGATGAACGATACATATCCGCTGTAAACCCAACCCTAAGTATACAGCACTCTCCGGTTCCACCTGCATGATTGGGAAGTGTTTGAGTGAGACACGGACCATTGTGTCTCTTTGTAATGCCAAAAGAGACAAGAATTATTTATGTTTATTTGCAAAAACAGATATCTTTTTTTTTAAATCATGTTTTTTATTATGTTATCATGTTTTTATTGTGTTAGTTAGCTGTTTTTTTTTTAGATTCATTGGAATGCACAACAATGATTTTTCAGAATTAGTAAAAATTGAGTTATCTGTTTTTGCAGATAACTCAACTCAAGTCTTCACATGCATATTACACCAAATTAAAGAAATTAATAAGTAAAATAATTAATTAAATCTTATTTTTTATTTAAATATCAGTATGACAAATTGTACATGATTGTTTTTTTTTTATTAAACACACTTGATAAAATACTTAATAAATAATAGTATTATTATTAATAATAATAATAAACATTTAAATAGATTTTAAAAGGTTTCAAAATTAGTCATAAATATATTTTTTTACTAAATCCACTAAATTAAATAATTCATAAAAGAAATATGTTCTAATTTTTTAAAATAAACTACATAAAACACATAAGTCAAATAACATGTTATTTGTCCCCTGAATATTTTTTTAATTAAATGTCAAAACTTAATGTTAAAACTAATGCAATTAATAATAATAATTATTATTATTATTATTACACAATAAAGTGATAAATTGGTATTGCTATTTTTTTATACACAAACATTTCCATAAAAATATGTGCCCCAAATATATTTTATTAAATGCACTTAACTAAAAAAAAAAGTCAATTATCTAATTATGCTAGATTAAATGTTTCATGAAAAGGAAAAAAAAAACATCTCTAATTTTATTTTAATGTATCATGACAAATATAAAGTAATTCAAATGTCCTTTAAAAGCAATACATTACTTAAGGGCCAAACTGTATTTTGAATGCAGCTTAATTCTATTTAGATGTAATTATATTAATAGCCTATATCAGAGCTTTGTGCATCTTTTTGCTAAACCATACATCATATATATCGTCCTAGTTCAGAAGTGATTTAGCCTCCGTATCTGTATAGTCTGTGTTTTAGATGTGCCAGTGTCATAAGAAACCATCTTATGCTACATACTGTTTTCATCTCTTTTTTTTTTTTCAAAATGAGTCATAACAATAAAACTCAATAAGACGATAGAGGACTTGAAATAGCGATGACATATGCCGTGTTTATGGTCCCGAGTTATAAATGTCACCATCCAGATATCCGCACACATCCAGACCTCCAGGCCTCCAGAGAACACAAAGTGAACCTGAGCCTGGAGTCTGTCAGGAGCCCGGAGCTGAGGGGCAAATTAGCCAGACGGATTTCTTGACTGGATGCTGCTCCTTAGATCACCCTGTCTCTTTGATCCGTGTAGTAGCCGGATACGACTTCAAAGCCCAGCCTCCGTAATCTGTAAAGCTGCCTAACTCCACCGAGAGCTCGGGCTTTCTCACTTACTCCACTGACACTTCAACAAAAACACATAGCCTGACCAAAGCCTGCATGACCCTTCAGTGCGTTGTATCTAATAAGAAACATCATTTGGATATGAGTTTTAAAGCTGTTGAAACAAACGACAAAGCAATGATGAGCGGGTTCCTCTGATCACGTGATTTATTGGTGCTCTTGATAAGACAGCGGCGTTTATTGTAATTTGGGTGGATCAAACATTTTATAATCTTATCTACGCCCACACCTGTTCATAAGGGCAAATGTGAAGCTTACAGCCGCAATAAAGCACCAAAAGGACCCGAATGAGCATCGTTCAGCTCTTGTTACTTAGGAGATTTGGACGGATTTGTTAGGCTAGTAAACGCCGTCAGCGGGTGTGGCTCACAATACTATGCAATACAACAGGTCCATTGAGTTTTATCTGACGCACAATGACGCCACATTTCTGAATGAACTTGCCACTTCCACTACAAGGGACTTTCCACTCCCTTTAAAAAAACCGGCTGATTTTCTTTCAGAAATAACTGAGGGTCTTGCAACACCGCGAAATCTCTTTGCATGCCATATTGCCATAATTGTTTTATGTTATAAAACAAGTTTTAGTTATAACATTGTAAATACTGCATAAGAAGACGAGCGCACAACCATATTATGACATAAAAATGCTAAATGTTGTTTGTAAATTATTGTATAATTTTATTGTATAAGAAAAAGAATCACTTGTAACTAAGACAGTGGTTTTTGTTTCAGGAATAGCTAACTGAAGATGTTCTGACCAAAACCACAAACTATCAGAACTATCAGAAAAAAAAAATAATAATAATAATAATAATAATTAATGTATATACGCACACACACAAATACAAAAGCATTTTTTAAACGACTGTTTAAAAACAAGCGCGCGACCGAATTGTCACGTGAAAACATTCGAAATTAGGCTAATTCAAATTAAATAAACTAGTTTCTCATAAATGAAGTCCAAGTAGAAATGTGCTTATATGCAAATTTATTTAAATAAATACATACATCGTGAAATAACTTAATACAACATTGGTATTTGCAGCATTCCTTTGTAAAAATAAATAGGTGCATTTGCGTGCACATATCCGCAGCCTTGGAGGCGCTTAAGAAAGTGATTCGAGGATTCAGTCTTGAGTCTTTTTGAGGGTTTGGCTTTTTGAAATCATTGCAGGTTTATTCCCGAAGACCTTCGCGGACCAGCTCAACGACAGTCCAGACTCTGAACACATGGGCTCCTTTCAGACATGCCGACGTGCTTCGCTTTGGTCCAAGCTTCAAGATTCAGTTCGCTGTGTCTCTAAATGAATAATACAAAAAGGAGAATTCAGTGATTCATCTGTAACTAGCCTCTATTCGATTGCTAGCTTGAATATAGGTTCAGTTCAATAAATATCCACGTTTCAGTGGCACGCGCTTAAAAAGAACAGTTCTAAAAAGAACCCATCTAAAGAACCTTTTTGTTGAAGGGTTCTTTGTGGAACTATTAAAGCGAATAAAGAACCTTTATTTTTAAGAGTGTGGAAGCAGTTGATTTATTCTCACCATGTTCGGCTTGGATTGGAAACATCTCAGGGTGCTCTAGCCTTGCATCTCTCCTGCTGCTGTCCCAAAGAAGTGTTCTCCGATTCCTGCCGCGTTTTAAAGTCCTGAATGGCTTTTCTGTTCTGAAAGTCAATCAGAGCCATTGTGATCACGGCATTCCAGCAGTTCTCCTCGCCTGGGCACCTGAAATCTATCTCCTTATTGTCCGTGGTCACGATCGTGAAGTACACGAACTTCCCAGTGCGCTCCACGCAGTCCACCTTCTTAATGGACTGCAGCTTGAGCTCTTTGCTCTTGTTCTTCTTCTGGGTGTCCGTGTAGATGTTCAGGCTGTCCGTGGTGAGGACGCAGGTCTTTCTCTTCCAGAACTGGAGGAGGTTGTCGCTCCTCTTCTCCAGCTCGCCTTCCTTCAGGACGTGGGATATCTCAGAGCCCGTCATTGCGGCGGCGCTTTTGGCTAAACTCGGGTTATGAACGAGAAGGCAGGAGTACGAATGTCCCAGAGCTGCGTATAATCTCCGCTGAAGCCGCCGACCGACGCTGTGCTTCTTCATGCGTGCGTAAAATCCAGGCAGACGCGAGTGAGAAGCGGCGGAGACCGGTTCCGGATTTTTAAAGGCCGCGTGCGCCCGTCCCACGTGACGTCATGACAACTGTTGCCGGAGCGTGAATGGAAGCGCGTGGGCGGCCGCCAACCGGAGAAAACTTTATAGCTCGAACATGCCCGAGCTTAGATTCTCATGCAGCTGAAGGGATTTATGAAGAATCTGAATCGATCACAAAAGCTTCATTATTATAGAACAATATAGTACAGCATAATATAGGCTAATGTAAAATAATAACCTGCAGTCATGTATTTGCATATTTTACAATGTAATAAATAGCAGTTATTTAATGATTATTTGTTTTTTATTATATATAATTTTTATTATTTTATTTTACAATAATTTATTAATGTAATATAATTATTATTATATTACTAAATCTAATATAATTTAGTAATATAATTGTACATATATTGAAATATAGATTTTTTTTAATGTATTATTATTATTATTACTTAATTAAAAAGCAAACATGTGTCTTCAGGACAAGGAACTTGTGTCCAGGGATGCAACTGATGAAGTTGGTCCAGTCTGTGCAGAGATGGAATATAGAAAAGAAAAAAAGCTGTTATTTATGTATTATTATTATAAAAGTATTTGTTTTACATTTATGCTGTATTTTAAGATTATGACGGTGTAACTGTTTAAGGGCTACAGCACTAGTGCATAACCATGAAAATATTATCAATTACTTCTTATTTTTAATAAAATAATTATAATTAAAATAATACATTTACAAAGTCACTTAGCATATCATAGATTTGACAGTCCTTCAAGAAACGTCTGGTTTTCTTTCAGTTACAGTTACAGAGGGAAAACACTTACGACCTAACTGTGAATAGAAGTAACGAACACTGTGAAATATAAATACATTTTAATCAAATGAAAAAAAAAATGTTATTTAGAGTAAAAAGCATTTTTGATGACAATAATAATATAAAAAGACATCATCGCATTAAATGTGTAAAGATAACAAATGTGACAGACAAAAACAAAAAAACAAAGATTTTTTTATATAATCTAAATATTCATATCAAAATACCATGATGGTACCATGACCTGATTTCAACAGTGACTCACTTTCTCAAAGTAAGTCAGAATATTTAAGTTTTGCTTTTATTCACATCTCATGTGGGCGTAAAGTATTGCTTCACATCATGATGGTTATAAAGGTGTGAGCTTACATGTGTATGAAGAGGATTTATGGGTGTGATACATTATGAGCTTTTACAACTATTCCTCAAACACGGGCTTGAGTAACTTATTAATGAAGTAATATGAAGTATGACAGTATAAAGTCATTCTGGTCTTTAAAAGCAGCAGTTCCACAATCCAGACCCGGTGTAACGCACATCGTAAGCATCGTTAATGCTATCAAACATCCTTTGAGGAACCATCTTACCCTTTCCTTTCATTTCCACTCCTTGTCAGTGGGCTGTATTATGGTTACAGCCAGTGTGTGTGTGTGTGTGTGTGTCGTCATGAAGAGACGAGGCATGTCTGCCGGATGACTCACATCAGTCCTGTTGATTCCTGAGGGAGGAGCCCTGCCAAACAAGGAGTGCTGGGATTTTGCCACTTCATTCTAGCTCTGGCCAGAGGTCACTTCTGATCCAATCTCAACCATATCCTAGTATGATCAATCATAACTCATTTTGGGATCACAGGAAAGTGTATTCTTTAGAGGGAGAACTTGTGGTTGGTTTGTTGACTAATCTCACATTCTCATAAAGGCGTTTAGTCTCTATATGGGTGAAGGTGGGCGTATTTTGATTCCAGGCAGTGAGCTCATTATCAGTGGGAAGTCGTATCAAGGTTTTGGGACATCGGTGGGATGAGGGTTGGGAAGTTTAGACTGGTTTGGGAGAAATATTGTACAGTTCAGCAAGTTGGATTTTTCCGGTAATTTCCAAACAAACTTTTGCTTTGAGGCCTTGTAGAATTATTTGGACTTTATACAGAATCTGGTTGAACTAAGCATGTCTGTTCAAGCCCAGCTCATGGCTGCCCTGTTTATGAATAACTACAATAAAGTGATTCATACTGTAATCAGTCTCCACCTTCACTTCACAAAAGTTTAATAGATCGAGCCTACGTATGTTGCATAACTGTGTCACCGCGTGTAGTGTGAAAAAAAAAAAGAATCCAGTACAGAGTATGAACAACAACAAAAAAAGAGTATGATTAAAATGGAATATTTCTTCATTGTTTAATAAAAAAAAAGTTTGCTGTTTTTTGTATTAGAAAATAATACGAGATCATGCTAAATATGTAAAAATGTGCACATATGTACAGAAAACAAAATGTTGTTACACTAAAAGAAATGGACACGGTCAGGTCTTTGAAATGAAACAAATGAATCATGGTTATTTAACGCGACTCATTTATATTTCTCTTCATTTGAAACACTTGAATATTTTAAATATAACTCAATATAACTGCAAATATTAAAAGGTAAAAAAAAAAAGATAGGCTACATGTTTAAATTAATTAATATATAAATAAAAATAAAAAATGATAAATATATGATTAAATACTACTATATATATACACACACACACAAATATTACAATATTTTCTATCAGATAAGTTGTCACAATTTACTTTTATATATATATATATATATGTATTTATATTTCTAGTATATATATATATATATATATAGTAAGATTTTGTACGATTTGTCGAAACACCAATGACGGGTAAGTTTAGGGGAGGGGTTAGGTGTAGGTCAGGGGTCAGCAAACTTGATCCTGGAGGGCCGGTGTCCTGCAGAGTTTGTAGTTCTCACTTGCCTCAATACACCTGCCTGGAAGTTTCAAGTATACCTAGTTAGACCTTAATTAGCAGCTTCAGGTGTGTTTCATTAGGGCTGGAGCTAAACTCTGCAGGGACACTGGCCCTCCAGGACAGAACTTGGTGACCCCTGGTGTAGGTTATTCGAAAGAAAGGCCTGAGCACCACAGTGCCACAACAACACTGCAGCTGTTACCTGACGCTTCTCAAGCAGGATTCCTCGCCTGTCAAAGCCCTATCTCTGTCAAGAGCTCTCCTCTCCAATTGTTTGGGGCAACTATTTTTGGCATCTTGATCTCCAGGCTTGATCTCTCACAAAAACGCTTCAGCTCTTTCCTCACACTCATAAACGTACGTAGCCCTCTTGGTCAGAACATACAGCATTGAGTCCCGTAGTTATTTGAAGCATTGTTCAGATAAGCCAGGTCTGACGAAGCCAGAGCAAGTGCAGCCGTATCGTGGGAAAAAGAACAAATGGCACAAACGTCCAAGGGAGGCATGAGAAACTATTGTGAAACAATGCATAGGGATGAGAAGTGCTGACACACACGAGTCAAGAAGCCAAGTGCCATAACAAAGCCTGATAGCTCTTAATATAAACCTAATTCCATACAGGGCTCCATAAACAAGTCACTGGGTGATCATAAAAATCCAGACAAATGCCTGAATAAATGATAATAGCATTTTTAACACACTGTAAATTTTAACTGTAAAGATTTGTAAAAAAAAAAAAAACAGTAAATACTGTAGGTTAACAGTAAGTTCCCGTAATATACAGGAAAAAAACTGTATAAAATCTAACCAGACATTTAATTTCATTTTACAATAAAATGCTGTTAATTGTACGTTTTTAGAAGTAAATAGAAAAAAATCTATGTATCATTTACTGTCAAAAACTGTAAACCTTTATTCCAAGAATTCCCTGCGTGACACTCCACATTGAAAATATTTCACTTAAATAATCATGTTTTTAATAGTTTTTATTATCAGTAATGTACATTTGGCTTTATGTTACAGCTTCTGTTGTTTAATGAATGTTTATTGCATTGTTTAAGTGTCGTGTGTTACCATGATGGTGTTTAGTGTTTGTGTGAATGACTCTGTGTGTCTTATATATATTATACTTTGCTTGCTTGTGGCGAAGCTACTTGTGATGAGCCACAGTCTCACGATCAATTCGTACATATTCGTACCTCACTCGTACGATTTTGTACGATTTGTCTAAAACCACGTGATTGGTAGGTTTAGGGGAGGGGTTATGTTTAGGTCATTCGTAAAAAATTAATACGAATTGGCATCTCGTAAAATACGAACGATTTAGAATAAATCATTTTTAATTTGTACAACCTCACTAGTAAGAAATAGCCACCTCGTAAAATATGTACGAATTGCCGTGAGATCAGGTTGGATGAGCTTTGAGTCTTCATGTGGATTTCTCTTTTACCAACTGCATTATTATGGTGGTTGTCATTATGTTAAATGTACAAAATAGATATAAATAGCACATAAATTGTGCGTTGATGAATGTACTAGTTTGCATTCAAATGTTCTTGTTTGTAAACTAGTGTTTTTGGCTGGAAATGTGCTTTAAAAGATTATTCTGGCAACCACAGCTGCCAATTTTTAATTTTTTTTTTGTAAAGACTACATAATTTTATATAGTGTACATTGTTAAGAAGTATTTCATTGGTTGGACCTACTGAACAAATACGTCCTTTATTGAACAAATTTGTAGTTTATTAATTGAACTGGAATAAAGTGTGCTATACGAGAGTGGACATGTTGTTTGTTTAGCTCAACATGCGAGTCAGTCTCACTATTCAAATGATGTAATAAAATTTTTAATTAATATCTTTTTTGAGTTGATAAACTTATGATGAGTAGTATATCTGCTTAGGAAAACATTATTATTGACATTTTAACATTTGTTAAGGTTGTGAATGACATATTGTGAATCAATCAGTTGACTCACTTGTCACCACAAATATTTTTGCTGAATGGTTCAAGCGAGTCAGTGACTTCTGGCCATCTATTGTACTTGCATTTTTTCCTGATAATACATTTAAAACTTTCAAATGTCTACTTTTATATGTATGCAATCGCAATGTCAACTACACATTGTGTTTTTGTAAAATAAAGGGAAAAAAGGGTGCACTTTCTGCATTCGAATATATCCCCGAAACGCTTCACTAAAATTAACGAAAACAAGTGAATGCTTGACACAGGCATGAGAATTATATCTCAAAAAAGCTATCAAGTTCATAGGCTACTTTTTTTTTGGAGGCACGCTGCTAGGAAGAAGCCCTGAATTTTCCTCATAAGAAGGACACAATGCGGAGGATCTCATTCTGACACACAAGTTAAATTTCTCTTCTAATTAAAAAATCTCAACAAATATAATGTTGGCAATTACTCTCAATATTATAGCAATGCCTGAAGCACAGTTCTAAATCAAAATTTTAATCTTGTTGATTGCAGATGCTATAAAAGCGCATTGACTGGTTATTAATGGGCACTTGGATCAGAGTCTAAAAACTTGCTGCTCAACATGCTTTTATTATACATGAATATTAACAAGACATGATTCATCAACCTGATCTCACAGAATTCCGTATAATGACCATGGACTCTTGACGCAAAATTCCGTCTTATGGTCAGTTTTTGGAATAAATACCTGTGACTGCGCTTATATTGTCTGTGTGTGTGTTTTATATTGTTCAGAAGTGGGTATAGGTTTAGGGTAAAGGTGAGGCTAGGTGCTACAATGAAAGTATACATTTATATAAAATGAGAATTTTCGCAGATTATATGACACTAACACATAATTCTGCATTAAGAGTCTGTCATTACACAGAATTTTGTAAGATCAGGTTGGATTCACTGAAACTCTGTAATATTTTAGTGAATGTTAACATAGTTTCTTAACTTTTACCTGGGAAAACAAAATGCCTTTTACTTGTCAATCTAGATCTGTAATCCACATCTGTAATACCATTCCCAAACTTGCATCTATGCATGCATGATATTGTTATTGGAAAACCAGTTCAATTAGAAACATCTTTTTTCTTAATATGCAAAATGGTGATTAGAAAAAGGAAATGTCTCCATTTGCGACTAAGCGTTAGCATTAACCTGCTTAAAGGCTGCTTAAAGACTCAAGCATGAATCAGATAAACTCTGCTACACCCTCCACACAAACCTCATTCATTTCATTCACACTCACTGTAACGTTCAGAAAGATTTAAGTGGGTGCGCCTCAGTATCCTGAGCAAAATATAACTATAATTTACCTTGCAAAGTCTGTAAAATCACTAAAAACAATCAAAGAACTTATCGTTAGTATTAAAAGAGATCATTTGATTAAGTTGTGTGCAGCAGTATCAACAGAGTTTACACTGACAACATATGTTTAGGCATATCTATATTCCTTTTTATCTCCCTGAATCTAAGTTTTACTTTTCCACAATCCAAACAAGCTTTGCATACTTCGCATCTCACAGAGCAAAGAGCAATGACATTGCAGAATGGTTCAGTAAACATGAATTGGTGAAACTGGTGGCCATTTGATTACCAGGTGAGAGTGATTTATGGAGTAGATTGTGGAAGACAGTTAATCACTGGTTAAGCCTTAAAAAGGCCTGCTCCTTGGGTTTTATTGTAAGTCGCTTTGTATAGAGCATGTCAAGCAAGTAATACTTTTCTATTGTTTTAAAATGAGCACAGTAATCCCTGACGTTTCTTTAATAAATTAACATAACCAACTGACTCATGAAGTGTGTACAGATATTATATAAGGCTATTTAATGATATTTGTCCTAATAATCCATTATGGGAATCTTAATATATATATATATCTTAATATATAATATATATATATACATGTTGTCAGGGGCTATATGCCCCTGGTAGGGTCTCCCAAGGCAAAAAGGTCCTAGGTGACAGGCCAGAC
>JAUMHP010000084.1:12572353-12588755 GCA_032361065.1 Enteromius trimaculatus
GGACTATGTTCTCCACCTCCATTGTCGATGCGGCTGTTCGAAGCTGTGGCCGCAAAGTCTCCGGTGCCTGTCGTGGCGGCAACCCCCGAACCCGGTGATGGACACCGGAAGTAAGGGATGCCGTCAAGCTGAAGAAGGAGTCCTACCGAGCCTGGTTGGCTTGTGGGGACCCGGAGGCATCTGATAGGTACCGGTGGGCCAAGCGGACTGCAGCCCGGGTGGTTGCAGAGGCAAAAATTATATATATATACATATATATATATATATATATATCGGGCATATATATATATATACAAACAGTTGCAAAAAAAAGTATGTGAACCCCTTGCAGAATCTGTGAAAAATCTTAACAAAATAGGAGAAATTATACAAAATGCATGTCATTTTTTAAATGAGTGGTGTCCTGGGTAAGATATTTTTACACAAAAGACATTTACATATATGCGGTGCCAGCCGTGGGTGATATCGTACACGCTCCTCCCGAAACTAGTTTTAAACAAAACGTCACTAAGAGCCGGGGCTGAAAAATGTTCAGAGTTTTCTTATTTTGTTGAAATTTTATTTTTTTCCACATTATACGGCTCTCCAGAAGCAACAGAAGATACTTGCATGTTTCCTGAAGACAATTTGAGAAATGTTTTCACCCAATGGCTTTTCATGCATCTTGTTTCCTTTTGGAGCATCAGTGAATGTTTGAACCTTTCTAAAGAGTTGTGTTTAAGTCCCTAAACTGTTCTCAGTGTGAAAAGATGGATCTCAAAATCACTGTCACTGTTGGAAAGAGTTCAAATATGCAAAAGATGCTGGAAAAACTGAAGAATCTGCAGGATATGGAGGACTTTTCGGAAGTACAGTTCTCAGTTTAACAGGGACTCATGAACAACCGTAAAAAAGCAACAAACAAAAAAAAACAGTCATAGATTATCATGTAACCAAGCACAGTATTAAGAACCCAGGGTTCACAAACTTTTATTTAAATTTTTTTTGCTATTTGTACTTGTGAAATATATGTAAACATCTTTTGTGTAAAATATCTTACCCAGGACAGTACTAATTAAAAAGAAAAAAAAAAACCAATTTTTTTTTTTGCAAAATTTGTCCTATTATGTTAAGATTTTACAAATTCTGCAAGGGGTTCACATACTTTTTTGCAACTATTTTGAAGCATGATTAACTAATAGATGATTCACCCAAAAATGAATGTTTTGTTATCATTTTCTCACCTTCATGCCACTCAAAGCCTGCATGATAATTTGCAAAACACAAAAGAAGATCATTTGAAATTTCTGCTGTTTTTGTCCATACAATTGAAGTCAATTTGAACAAAAAACAAATAAAAACAAAAAACAGGAACAGATTGCGTCAAAGCAGCTTTACATTATCATTTTGGAAAATAGTGTGTCAATAGGACAACAGTAAACATTCAGTTTTCAGTTAAAGGCAGTTCATTATTAGATTCAGTGATGTCATCGTACATCAAATTTAGTTTAAACTAAATGTAAATGTAAATGTAACATTGTGTTTTATGGGAAGTGTCCCTGGTTCTGTCTGGCAATGTTTAATAAGGAGACAGTGCATTGTTGACGGAAGCGGGCTAAGATGGTCATACTTCCTGGTTCTTGTCATCCAGATTTTTATATTGACTATGCACTGTGTTCGTTTTCCGAATTGGTATGTTTCCCAGGGACATGAAGAAATCTATGACACTGAAATCTAACACAGTGTTTCCTGATAATATCTGCTAAGGGTAACATGTAAACGGTCCTAGTACAGAGCCTGTGGGTCCTGCATTTGTTATTGATATGATACCTCTTCATCCACAAAGTGGGTTTTCACAGTGATGTCATAGAAAAAACATTTTTGCTTCCCCAAAGATCCTTTGAATTGAACAGTTTTTACATTGAACAGTTTTTTTACATTGTAAACTGTGGTAATCAATCTCAATATGTCGTACAGCAGTGGGGACCTTCTTTAGCCTATGGGCCCTGGGCTTAGTCCCAGGTAAGCCTCTGCATTAATATAGCCCTGGATGGAGACCAAAAAGCTCTAGAAATAATCAGACAGAGTTCTGCTGTGTTTAAACCTGCGGGAACTGCTGTATGTACACAGTAGTAATGTATTTTTATACCCAGTGATGGTAACTGTCAGCAGAGATAAAACGGCGTCATCCGAGGCAGCTGTGTGCGGTAATACGATGGGATGTGGATTTACGTACCAGAACTACCAGATGGAGACAAAATGAATAACTGGTATATAATTTTCCATATCAGAGATCTTAAAAGCAGTTCTTCATTGCTTTCTGTATTACAGTGCAGTCATTTAGTGCAGTTGGAGATACGGCGCCTTCTTGGATTATCAGACATCTACATGTTACAATAAAGCACTTATTTTAAGGCTGCCCATCCGAGGCAACACACAATTTTCTCTTCTGTTGAGGTCTAAGCGGTGGTTGTTTCCGCTGCTGGACATTAAAGGACCTCACACAAGAGTTTCTGTGGTTTCAGTGAGGGCTGGTCAAGCAAACCGGGCAAAGGCAGTATGACTACAAGGGCAGCTGGGGGAGAATGTAAGGTCACTGTCAAGTGTGACTTGAGCGAATGATTTAGGACTTGAAGACTTGAAGCTCTTGAGTTTTGCTGTGAAGTGGTGCTAATCCACTGAGGACAAACACAACATTCAAAAACAATGGCATTCTGGGTCTCGATAAGGTAAAGGTTCAACTCATGACAAACATTGGGGATCCTTTACTTTAAAGCAATACAAAAACACAAATCAGATTCAAAATAAGAAGTATTATATGTAAAATGATACTGTAAGCCAACATAAAACTAACAGATTAGACAAAATAATCAAATAAAAACAACCTTGCTCCTTTAACACAAAATTAATAATTACATAAAAGTATCATCATTTGGATGAACAATTTGTAACAACAAAAAGGGGGAAAAATAATATAACAGTATCAAAATCAACCCTGTCACCACCCCAATATTTACATGTATCTAAATGTGGAAACAATGATATAACGTTGTTTAAATCAACCCTGTTATCACATGAGAATCATGAGGTCAGAGGAACTGCTTGAAGAGCTCAGAGACAGGCACAGATCTGGCCAAGGTTACAAAAACATTTCTGCTGCACTTAAGGTTCCTAAGAGCACACTGGCCTACAAAATCCTTAAATGGGAGACATTTGGGATGACCAGAACCCTTCCAAGAGCTGGCCATCTGGCCAAACTAAACTATCGGGGGAGAAGAGCCTTGGTGAGAGAGGTAAACGAAGAACCCATGGATCACTGTGGCTGAGCTCCAGAGACGCAGTCGGGAGATGGGAGAAAGTTTTAGAAAGTCAACCATCATTGCAGCCCTCCACCAGTCGGGGCTTTATGGCAGAGTGGCCCGACGGAAGCCTCTCCTCAGCACACGACACATGAAATACCACATGGAGTTTGCTAAAAAAAACAAGGACTCCAAGATGGTGAGCAATAAGATCCTCTGGTCTGATGAGACCAAGATAGAACTTTTTGGCCTTAATTCTAAGCGGTATGTGTGGAGAAAACCAGACACTGCTCATCACCTGCTCAATGCAGTCCCAACAGTGAAGCATGGTGGTGGAGCATCATGGTGTGGCGGTGTTTTTCAGCTGCAGGGACAGGACGACTGGTTGCAATCGAGGGAAAGATGAATGTGGCTTAGTACAGGGATATCCTGGACCAAAACCTTCTTCAGAGTGCTCAGGACCTCAGACTGAGCCAAAGGTTTACCTTCCAACAAGAAAATGACCCTACGCACAACTAAAATATGATGATTCATATGATTCTACTAAAAACTGAGCAAAGGGTCTGAATACTTAGGACCATGTGATATTTCAGTTTTTCATTTTTAATAAATCTGCAATAATGTCAACAATTCTGTGTTTTTCTGTCAATATGGGATGCTGTTTGTACATTAATGAGGGGAAAAAAACTTAAATGATTTTAGCAAATGGCTACAATATAACAAAGAGTGAAAAAGTTAAGGGGGGGTCTCAATACTTTCCCTACCCACTGTATGCACTAAGAAAACAAAATACAAGCTTTAATCTGAAGAATCTTCAGACAAATTCTACGTATGCAGTGAGTCAACCCTATTTTAAAATGTTTTGGAAGACAAGTGATAAAAAATATATGTGACACTCAAGTTAATGATTTTATCTTAAAGAAGGCCCTTTTTTAATGGATTCATTAGGTTGAATCTTCAACGCAGTCACCCACAGCCAATTCCGCAACAACTCGCACAAATCAGGGTTTTAAACTGATGTTTCTAAATTTTGTGACTGGACTGTACAAAGTTCAACCCCATGAAATAAAACAGTTCAATCAGCAGTTCTGAAGACACCTTCTTGTACTGAAAAGTTATATCACATTATTTTAAGATACAGCCTATATGTGGAACGTGCCAGGACAGAGCAAGTGACAATATAATTTGAGAGAAATCAAGGTGGTGAGAAAGAAAGAGTGTTTACATGCATGCAACGGGAGGGAACCGAGACCACAATGGACATGACATTTGAAACTGTGGGGGTGTTACAACTTTCTCAAAGACCGCAGAACACATTTGATAACAGATTCATTGTTCTGTCTTTATATGCAGTTGTTCAGTCTGTTATAATTTGTGGCTATAAAAAAAACATATATATTGTACAATTAGTGTACTGCAAAGCACTACTTCATGGAGTTTTTGCGGTTGTGTGCTAAAAGCTTGTTCAACCTGCAAAATGCGCTTTCCTATACAACCACTCACAAAAAACAATTCAACATTATTACAACCATAAAAGTGTAATATGCTATTTGTATTGTTTTGAACTTTATACTGGCACCTACTGGTGTGGAGGAAGCATCACAAAAATGCCATCATAAATACAGCATTTTCTAAAAATATAAGTCACAGAAATAAAAACGAATAGTACTAGGCTGATCATGTGATCCTAACATGGCCAACCCTTTTGTAAGAATAAAACCACTTGAATCCTTCTGAAAGGACTTAAATCCTCATCAAATGTGGGTTTACATAATTTGTCAACTTTTTAGACATTCAGACACATTTTTATGTTTGCATACCACATCGTGAGAATTCTTTCTAACCGCTTTCATGCCTTTCAGCATCACAAAACTAGAATGACAATAATGCCATTCCAACCGTGCCATTGCGATAAAAAAAAAAAAAAACAGGAGACAAATTCTATTCATTCCATTATTGAAGTATAGCAAGATTTCAAGATCATTTTGAACAACATCTCCGAACTCGTGACAGAAACCAGAGCGGGGGGTGCAAAAGTGGGAATGATCCCATACAGAACCGATCCGGCTTTCTGGAATCTAAACCAGCGGATTACACACTTGAGAAAGTAGTAAGAGAATGCCAGCAAGTATTTCACACAAAGCAGCCTCACATTGGTGAAGCGGTCTCAGTCTTGAGATTCCTCACATAGCTGACGCTTTTCTGGAATCTGGTTCGGTGGGGATCGGTTTCCCGCTCTAATTTCCACCTAATTATGCTCTCCGAATAATTATAGCCTTCCACGGTCATTTCTGGCATTATATTTCTTTTAAAAAAAGACAGAACGAGGTGTAAAATGAGTCTAATGAGGTGTGGACAATAGAAATGTCATGTTCAACGAAACTGAGTGAAATGTGAACCATATTTAACTGCACAAAACCCGAAGCCATCATTTTGAAGTGTGGGTTGACATTTGCTGTGTTCTCTGTGATTAGTTACTGACGGCTTACCTGCCGGTTTCTGTGATATTCTGTTACTTATAAATGGCTCAGTTCTTCCAGTTTTATCATCATGTGAGTACCATCAGATTTCACACAACAACAACAACAAAAAGAGCAAGACTTTGCGGCATCATGTCGCACAACATTTAATAGAATCTTTTTGTCTATTTTGTACAAAATGGAAACAATGCTGCATTACAAACCAAAGAAGTTCCAGATAAGGCTACGGCTCGCACACAGTTCAAACGGAGAGTAAACCTGCAATGGCTTTAAGATCTGTTCGTTAACATTCCCAATACTGATGCAATTCTATGCATGAATGCAAGCAACTTGACACATTACCACATGGCGAAAGAAAATACGATTGAAATCCCATGTCAACGTGCATGGCATGGATATGAGCTACGTCACGCAGAGATGGGGAATTCAATGACGCCCAACCCTGGAGACGAATATTCTAATCACCACAATCCACACCTTTGGCCTAGCATTGAGCAGGACGATTCACATCAAAACACTTTCGTAACTACATTGTAACAGCTATATCGGAAACTTAAGTTATGTCAGATTCGTGAAGAAAGCAGGTTCATTTTGTTGGCAAAAGAAACCCTGAGTAATGCTACACTGGACGACGCTTGGGAGCTCGTATCATCTGGGGAGTGTCCAAAAACCTGCTATGTTGTAAAAATGGCCTTGCTTGCATATGGACGTTAAGAATTCAAAACACATGTGGCATCTTTGCTAAACCCTCTCGCATACCAGCTCTAATGTTTCGAATATAGAAAATAAAAATAAAAATCATACGTCTTAATACATTATTTTGAGAGTTGCATTTTGGAACGCAAAAAAAAAAAAAAATAATAAAATAAAATAAAAAAAAATCACACGACTTATGAATGAGAATACTGAGGTCATCTCTGTAAAAGTAAACAGTAGAGAAAAAAACAAACAAAAAAACCCTAAAAAAAAACATGCATTTTCTAAACAGCGTTTGGTTTCCTATTGCATTAGTACGACGAGTCCACGAAGAAATGAGGCCTGCATCCACATCGTCTAGTTGTCTGACGGACAGCCGAGTTGTGCTGTGGCTATCTGTTCACCAGTCTTACTGCTGTTTGCACTCTGCAGGAGGAGGGTCTTTCTGTAGGAACAACAAGGCGGAAATAAAAAAAGACAGAAGGAGAATTATTAATATTATTTCAGGCACTGCACAACAGGCAGTAATGATTTTCCTGATGATGGTTTGGTTAATAAATGCATGCTTTGTTTGTTAAAAGTGAAGTGTGTAATTTCTGCAACAGTAGTTGCATCAACCATAATAGCACATCTAATGTTTCCGAACAGGTTTTTGACTCCGCCCACATCTGCAATTGGTTGCAAATTAGCCTCGCCCCTAAATTCCACTAGAGTGTATTAATGCCTTCCCACTTATTTAGTCACACTGGTTCCAGAAGAAATCACCTCTTGTTGTCGACAAGCGGTTAGTCGACAATTAGAGGGCATCCCAAATTTTAAATTTACAGCAGAATATGAATATACATTTTGAAATATTTATGCGTCTTGTGTGATTTCGTAATTTGAGGTTCCTCGTGGGAGTGGACGGAGCTCAGTGCCTGTTTGGCGTGATCTGCTCATTGCTAAAAACTCTAACACTAAAACATGAGTTGAACTAACGTGAACCAACGAATTCAGCAAAATTGGAAAAATTCTTAAAAAACAAAAAATCGGTAAAATGAATGAACGGAGAAAATAAAATGGCATTTTACTTTCAAAAACCAACTACTGCACACTGTTAATTGAGAAATGTATATGCTTGACCATTTAATATTTATTTTGACTGTAAAATAATTACACACTTCACCTATAAGGTTCATTTAGTGAGTGGGAGTTGAGAAGTTTAGTCTTATGTCATTTTCACACTTTCATTTGTTTGTTCAATTCCAAATTCGATTGTTGCATCCTCTTGGTTGATCTGCTTTCATATTTTTTCAGCTGCCGTTTGGTTGCGAAATACTTTTATCATATAAACATTCTCTATCAGTACACCAAGTTCAGAAGACAGGTATTGTTGATGTTTTTATCATCTAAGAGGTATTTATTTTACTTAATTATACGCAATTAATAATCATGTCATAAAGACTCTGCCTCTCTAAGACATCCCTCAGTTACAGACGTCAATTGCCTTAAATTAGTTGCTAGATGATCTCCCAGCTGAATTTCTTTCTAAATTTCTTGCTTTTTCAATTTTTTGCTGTCAACTTTTTTGAGACCTGTAGCAGGCATCAAATTTGGAATGAGCTCATTTTGTGCATAAAATTATAAAATTTATGTTTTATACAAAAAAGTATTTAGCCAGCCACAGCAATTGTGCAAGTTCTCCCACTTAGTAAAATTCCTCAGTAAAAGGGGGATTGGGAGAATGTTATCTGGTCAGAACTTTATTGGTAAAAACTCAACTTGTGTTTGGAGGAGAAGGAATGCTAAGTTGCATCCAAAGAACACCATACCTACTGTGAATAGGGTTGGGTACCGAAACCCGGTACCATTATAGCACCGGTACGCAAGTAATCGGTATGTACCGAACCGAATCAAAACGCGGATTAGTTGAAGTATCCCTATGATGAAAACAACATCTATTTGCAACATTATATATGCTTCAAACCTCATATAAATTGTTGTTTAAAGCTTACTATTGATCAAAGATACAAGGCAGCACAACCGTTTTCAAAATTGATAATATCAACATTGTTGTTTCAAGCCCCGCTACGTTTGCAAAATACTTTTACCATCAAAGTGTTTAGTATCTATATGTGAACACAAAAAATACAAATTACTAGGGATGTAATGGTACTGTAAATACCGTCGTACCGCAATATCACATTTTTTTGATAATACCATGGTCGCATGACTCGATAAAATGATAGGTCTTCTGTAGAAGGTTTGCGAATGGAGCGAACGGGAGGTAGCGGGAACTACAATTCCCATCAGCCCAAGCGTGCCCATCATTCTTTGCAGTCTGTTGTCAATACAGAGGAGTGTTGCCAACTTAGCGACATTGTGTCTATATTTAGCGACTATTCAGATCTCCTTAGCGACTTTTTTCCCTAAAAGCGACTAGCGACAAATCTAAAGACTTCTTGGACAAACCTCAGCGAGCCTCCGGTACTGCCGCGCGAGCCCTTGTTTTCTCGGCGCACGCACCTCGCTCTGCGTCTGTTCTGTTCAGCGAGAGGCTGAGAGGAGCAGGGCTTTCAGTTAAAATAGATATTATGTTGCTTCTAACTCTATTTTACATGCAAATAGAGCCAAAATCACAGCATAGCCATCGTCTACATCTGATGTGTACTTGGTTTCATAATTATGAATTATAAATATAATTATAAACGATTATAAATAAGGTTTTTAATCTAGATTGACATCTTGTAAGGTAGAGCTAGTTCAGTAGGACTTATAATGGCGTGCATTTCAGTCACTATTTCATATTCATTCCGTTTTTCTGACAGAAACCATTAAAAAGTAAAAACCGTTATATTGAGAATTAGGGTGCACTGAATTACATTATGTGACCACAGAGAAGCAAGATAATATGATGCACTGACATAATGAATATGCAAATTGATATTGAAGTTCCTGTTTCAAGGTTTACAGATAGACGGCTAATGTGTGAGCCATTGATATGTCCTGTTTTCATGTAAACTGTTTAATAAACACTTATTGCACTTTTTTTTGAGCCTCTTAATTAGTTTTGTTTTTTATGCAAATGACTCAATAAATACCGTACCGTGCCATTCATACCGAGGTATTACCGTACCGTGAAATTTTGATACCGTTACATCCCTACGAATTACACATAATTAGAGGTAGTTACATAGTTTTGCCGTGTTCATGCGAAACAAAATCCGCCGCTTTCAAGCCAAACATTTCATGTGAAAGTGACATAAGAGTGAAAGCAGAGGAGGAAAGGCTAAAACAACGAAGGGAAGACGGATCAAAAGGTAGATTGGAAATAGCGCCACATCCCTTCAGGTGTCTCTTACCTAGAAATGCATGGAGTGAGAAATGAATTATGCCTGTAAAGGGGAAGTGGAGGGACAAACACACAGGTTTATCAGGCATGCAGCTGATCACGAAGCACTATACAAGTTAACGCTTTCAATCCGCCTCAATCAATGCCAGATCAGCAATCACAACTATTCAATGCAGTGATTAAAAGATGACTATGTTTGGAATATAATACTACAGCTACTACTCTGAAGTATGCACTACGGACACAAAAAGTGCAGTATATAACTCGGCACACTGTGGGAATATTGTATTCCCGGAATGCAATGTACTCAAATTTCGGCCAAATGCCAAAAGTTGAGACATAATTACATAAAACTGTACATAAAATACACGGCAACCTGCTGCTCCTTATTTTATACAGTTTCATATAAATATGCACAAAAACGCAGCACACAGCATCTACTAGTATGCATGTCTTTATTTCAAAAACAGTCTATAATCCCGGCAGGCAAATTTGTGATAAATTTGATTAAAATATATAAAAATATCTGCATAATGTTTATATTAATCCATGGCAAAACAAAAATAGTTGGACACCAGATTATTTAAATGCTCACCGTGGGATCAAAATCTCCCTCATCCTCTTCTTCACCTTCGTCATCCAGATCCTGAATGACACATAATAATCTGCTGTTACACTGCAATTACCCATAAATTTGGACTATTATCAAATGATACATGTGTCTATTAAAGGATTCCCACCTCCTCCTCTCCCTCTTCGAGATCCTCCTCTTCATACTGCAAAATGGCATAGAGAATTACACAGAAATTATAAAATACATTTAATATTTTAATTATACGTTCAGATTATACGTTTACAATATTATATTGGTACCTAGACTTAGTTTTTTTTTTTTTTAATGAAAATTTACTAAAAACTGACCTGTTCCAGGAGTCAAAATTAAAATCAATAAAATAACACATTTTATGCCAATGTAAAGCATACATACATTAAAATGTACATGAAATATTTCAGGTATTGTTTTTTAACCTACAGTCAGATTTCCTTGTGATAGTAATATAAAAAGAGCAGACATACACTCTCGTCGTCCTCTAAGGCCTCTCCAGTGAAATAAAGCACCGCTCTGGGAATGACCCTCTCCCGGAAAAAGTGTCCGATCTCAAAATCTGCAGCTAGAGTGAAGTCCAAGTCTTCGTCCTGGACACAAACGGACACAATGAGCATCCGATGGAGGTAAATAATTGAATTTTAAAAATGCGAATAAGTCAGGACTGAAAACAGCATCTACTGATGTCATCACTAAAGCCACACTTTCAATATCGTGACGTCGAGATGTTATCGAGCAGTAACTGAGTGTTTTTTTAAGCAGCCAGGTTACTCTACGACGAGTTAACCGCTACTGACGCAGGAACTCTTTAGATGTTTCTTGTCTGTGACGCGTTTTCTAAACTCGCAGAGGACTGAGCTACAGTACATGTTTGTGTAGGCAGCTAAAAGACGTGTGCTGCTTTAGCCCCGATTCAGATGTTTACAAACACTTACCATTCCATCAGGTGACGCTGGAGAGAAAAAGAGAAGGAAGAAAAGCATTAATTCCGGCACAATTTCCACAAAAAAAAAAAAGAACAAATATGTAGTCTATTATTAATTACATTTTCAAATAAATATACATTATCATAATATATCACAATGTTTTTATATATTAAGATAATTTATATTTATATACACATACACACACACACACACACACACAATATATACATAACCACACACACACATATATATATGTATATAGACAGATAGACGGATAGATACATTTATTTTGAATTTTTACAAATATATACAAGTATTTACATGTATATATGTACATTAATGTTTACTTATATTTAAAAAATATATATTTTAAACAAAGGCATTTATTTTGGACGTGATCAATCTTTTGACAGCACTAATAAATTTTATTTATATTTCAAATAAATTGTTAACCTTCTCTAAGGAAAGTTTGTTTTCTATAAAGCAAGAAAAAAAAAAAAAAAAAAACGTATCAAAGTTTCAAAAAAAAAAAAAAAAAAAAAAAATTATAAGAAATGTTTAAAATTTCAAACGGCAACACAGGAATAATTTGAATTATGTTCAAAATAGCTATTTTAAATTGTAATACTTTCTAATTATTTTTTTCTGTTATTTGTCATATGTGTGTGTGTGTGTGTGTTTGTATAATAATAATAATAATAATAATAATAAATTTTAACCTTGTGGTACTTAAAATTAAACAGTCTCAAAACAGGCTTTCTGCTTCAGGTGAAATATGACCTGACTAGTTCCCGTCAGGTTTAGTGGGGTCAAACATGCAATTGCAAGTAATTTTTTGAAAAGGAGCTGATCAAAGTCTGGCCTTCATAGTCTTTTCTGAAAGCATTACATCACCCAGCTCCAGCCGCACCTCAGACGGGAATGTTGCGGAAATCACCTCAGTAACAGATACGTTACACACATCCGGCAAGAGTGATTGACAGTAAGAGTGTCTCCTTCCCACGGCCCGTGTGCAGGACGGGCGGCATTTTTTACCTGCCGCTCCATCAGAGGGGCGGACGGGAAACATGCCGCTTAAAATGCAAAGCATTCAATTCTCAGCATTTCTGGAAAGGGTAATTGAGGTGAAAGAAGCGCAACAATGTCATGGCGGTTGAAGATTTAAATGTTAAATTTAACTGCCATTCCTTCGCTGAGAGAAAGGAGAAGGGATGGAGGGAAAAAAAAGTTTAAATGATACTGTATTTGCCTATTAAATACTGAAGAAGCTACAGGAAGAAGCAAAAGCCCTGCGTTTGGAGCTGTTTCTGGTGACCTGCATGAATAGGAAACACTCAAAAAAAAAAAGAATCATAAGTTATCTAATTGGGTTACAAGTTTTTAACATAAACTAATAACTAATGCATATTTGTCATTCATGCATGCATAAATAAAACAGGTTATGAACAGGTCTGCATATTTAAAAAAAATAAAAATGTGGTAAAGTAGCTTATGTACTACAACTATTTGCATTTATTTGATTTCATTTACATGTTAAATTTAAACATTATTTAAAATCGCATTTAAATAATTCTATTTTCAAAATGATCTGCATTTAAATCTTACTGAAAAACACAAACAAACAAACAAAGTATTCAATTAAAAAGTATGAATGTGGTTAAAATATGGCTTGGGTAGCTGTGGAAAATCTATTTTTACTGTATTACAAAACACATTCAGTTTATTAGTACAGAAATCCTAGCTTTTTTATTAGAATCAGTGAGATTTGAAATAAACTCTTATGTTCATTTGTTTGATCAAGAATACAGTAAAATCAGTGGTATTGTGAAATATTATTGCAGTTTCAAATAAATATATTTTAAAATGTAATTTAACACTAAATACTAATTACTTTATTTTTTCACGCTTTTGAACAGTAATGTCATGTTACAAAACATTCTCATTGTAAACCCACACTCCTAAAATCAGCCGGTTAAAACACAGGACATCCTTTTTTTCCAACTCCCTCACTTCCTGTTTTTCCTATTTTCTTTTCTTTGTTGAAAACACATATTTGTGCTTAAACATGCAAACCTATGCATTTTCGACAGTTCCACTAGCAAACACTGTATTGATTAAAATATACCAACTAAAATCAACAACGACTCACGAAGCACGATTTCGGAGAAAATTCTAGCTCTCACTACGTGACACTTTTATAGTTATGTTGTTACGTCTCTATAGTTATAATAGATGGTCAAGACATTGTTTTAAAAAAAAAAAAACATTGTATAAAACTGCTCAGATGGATTTAATAGATTCAAATGATTATACTCTTCACAGTCCAGACGTCTCCAGTAAGTCAGATTTAAATGGAGCTCAAAGGGAGATTCAGTGATCAAGCGCCCCCTGGAGGAAGACCGCGTGCATTACATACAACGTAGCATTTAGTGGATGTTTGTTCCATCTATTCAGACGAAAACACTTGCGTGATGCCCCCTGCTGTCCGGAAGACACTAAAAAGTACATTTGCACACAAATGCATTTTACTTAAAACACGCATATCCCATGAAAAGCAGAAATTCAATGTTTCTCAACGAGTCAGTTTCTCAAATAACAGAATGAATTGTGCCTGGTTTCCATTAATGATGTATTAAGTCATTAACCACTAATTGGTAGCAAGATATTTTTGTCCAAACCGACAAACCTATTCTGACATAACAAACAAAAGCCTCTGCATATTGTGCAAGAAAGGAGGTCAAGACATTCGAAAACACGCTCAATTATCTTAATCCCAGGATTTGAGTCTAATTAAATCATACAAAGAGAATGGCATGATTCGGTCTGTGTCATACATGCGTCATAGCAACTGGTGAGATCCTTTTAGGTAAAATTCACAGACTGTTAATTGTGTGTCGTCTCTTACCTTTAGCCGGACTGAAGAAGTTGAAGAAGGAGTCCTGTGGAACCTCTTTGGTGACCGTCCGAACCGTCCCTCTGCCTTTGTGTTTCTGCTTCTTCTTAACTATTTTGACGGTCACGTCTTTGCCTTTGTGCCAGTCAATCTTACAGCTAACAACAAAGGAGAATGCAGCGATTAGAAACAATGGTGATCCAGACGCATGTAAAGAACTGAATCAAGGTGGCATTTTTGCCAAGTCTGAGCAGGACATATCTTCGGAAAGGTGACACTGCTGGATGTTTTTTTATGAACGTCTCTTTATGTTCACCAAGGCTGCATTGATCTAATCAAAACGGTTGAGTATATACAGTTTCAAAATGTAATATCTTCCTGTGACGCGCAGCTGTATTTTCAGCATCATCAGTGTCACACGACCCTTCAGAAACCACTAATTTGCTGATCCGCTATTTATTAGCTCTTTCTTAAAATAGAAAATAGCAAGGGTTCGCAGAAACATTATGAGAACTTGAATTGTTGCAGCTCAAGAACGCCGGACACCCGGCTATTTTGCCCCAAGGCCGCCCATGAAGGCTTTGCCAAGCCAACATCAAACTTAGTTCACTACCTGTAGCGTCTGGTTATCGGTTATTATTGCAGCTCAATTATTACTAATACTTACTGTTGATGAAAACTGATTTTGCTGCTTAATATATTTGTCTTTCACGATTCTTTTTTGAATAAAAAGTTCAAAAGAACAGCATTTATTTAAAATGTATAAAAGCCTGTGACTTTTGATCAATTTAATGCACTCAGGCTGAATAAAAGTACTAATCGTTACTATTATTGAATACTGTATAGATTGTAGTACATCACAATGGGACGTCATATTAAATATAGTATTTTGAGCAGCAAATCAGCATACTAGAATGATTAGAAATGCAGCCTTCATGCACAAAAGAGGCTCCTTTTGAAAACATCTTAACTATTCCCATCTTTCCCCACTTGCGTACGCTTTAATACCGTCTGTTAGGAGTTCTCCGTCTTACCCTTCACAGTCTATGATCTCCGGCCCCTCGAATGAGAATGGATCTGCTGCGTCCGGCTCGGACTTCATCTTGTAGACTTTAGTGAGGACCGTGTTACTGAAGTAGCTGTTGGGCTCGAAGTGGAACTCTAACGTGAAACTCTGTTTTGACAATGTTTATAAAAAAAACTGTATTAAAAACCCGTATCTATGCGTTCGAAAGAAAGTCAGTAGTAGACAGAAGCTCGTTTATCTGTCTGACAAACCATCGGCTGTCCGGGCTCGGAAAACTTCACAGTGATGTCCTGCAGGTGCTTCAGGATCGGCTCATCATGCTCCTGCAGGAAACAAAGGCATCACAGTAAGGTTAAACCGAGGCAGATTTGAGAAATGGATCCATGAGGTAAAGCAGAGCTGAGAAAATCCACCGAATATCAGCTGATCAACCCACTGATCGCTTTCAAGAAAATTGTACATTAAAGGATTGCATGCGAACTCTGTATGCACCGAGCTCTATAAGCTTCCTGTCACCAGAATCACATCCTGAGCAATCGACTCTTTAACTGTCAAACAGGTTAAAGCTGTCACTTTCTATATATCGTTTACAGTTTTTGTCTATTGCTTACGCACTAAAACCGAATGCTTAGACCAAAGCATGTGTGCGTGTAGAGATTTGACATAATGAGCAAAAAGTGTGTGAGCAACAGGCACAAACTGTAATGCAATGCGTGTATACGAAGTATAAAACACTTGTGCATTATAAAACGTATAGCTCGAGCTCCACAATCACTACAGCAAAACAGCCCACATTACACACATCTGAGGCTACAGCTGGATTACTCTTGTTCTTATCAAATGTACAATAAACCACAGCAAATTCAGTGCAATCACTCTAATTATTGACGGTCAATTCTGATTTAGTATTTTACCAATTGTGACCCTTGGACCACAAAACCATAAGGTAAAATTGTATGCATCATATGAAAGCTCAATAAATAAGCTTTCTATTGATAGATGGTTTGTTAGGATAGGACATGTTGTTGATATGTTTACAGTAGGCATTTTACAAAAAATCTTCATGGAACATGATCTTTACTTGATCTCCTAATGATTTTTGGCATAAAAAAAAAAAATCTATAATTTTGACCCATGCAATGTATTTTTGGATATTGCTACAAA
>JAUMHP010000084.1:12596385-12615889 GCA_032361065.1 Enteromius trimaculatus
TTTTTATTCTGTATTATTGCCATTTTACTTATGTAAATATTAACTGCCCTTTTGGTTAATTTGTGAGGTTTTTAAGAAATACAACCTAAAGAGAAACTCTGATAAAAGAAGAATCACTAGGAAACACTAGACTGCGTGTCCTCTTGCTGTCACTGTGCTGTCATGCATGTGTGCATGGCTGTTAAATGTCCCATCATGCACATGTGAAGCATGTGTATCTGTCAACACCTTAACTGTTACAGCTCTAAAGCATGCAAAACACTGCGATTAAGTCATTAAAGCTTTTTAAAAGCATATATATAATTTCTAAACCACTACGTAAAGCCCCCCGCTTCACTCGCAACATAAATATATCGTTTTCTTTGACTTACCCCCACGTTACGCTCCAGACCGTCCTCACGCTTCTATCAGACGGAGAAGTGCGATGGCATGTCGCATCATCCTCGACTCTCATTGGACGACTGGATGTCACGGGTCACGAGGGCTGCCCAATCAGAGTCACGCCTCTGTATTGTGAGACGCCATTGGCTGTGACACCGTCCGTTCGTCAGAAGAGCGCTTGTTGCAGTGCGTACTGCGTAGCGTACTCGTATCGCGGAAAGTACAGTTAACTACAGAGAACGAGAGTCTCACAGCGAGACCGTTGTCATTTTATAAACTCTTTAGCTTTAATTGAGTAATTTGTGCATTTAAAAATCGCTAATACAATGCTAAAGCTAGTTAGTGTACTGATGTCAGTGAATGGTTCAGATCTTTCAGATTAAAGGAAAGTAAATGTCAAATTTGCTTCTGCCCTTGCCTCGCGTCACTCTCACCTGAACCAGACTATTCTTTGGCTTTGGTGTCTTCTGCACCATGGGGACAGGCTGCTTGCTTTTCCCTGAAGTAAAAACACTGCATAGCGACCTTAGAACGCATAACTCATTATTACTGTTTATGTAAAGTTGTCACGCGATTACATTTTTAGTATATGTAATTGTTTTCAGTGTGCTTTAGATAAAATACATTACAAATATTGGCATTTTATCTTCAATAAAAGCTTAGATTAACCATCTATATGTAGCTTGCAATAAACATTTTAATTTTTGTAATTATATATATATATATACACATATATATTGTTGTCAAACGATTAATCGTGATTAATCGCATCCGAAATAAAAGTTATTGTTTACATTATACATGTGTGTATACTTTATGTTTACATTTTAAATAATTTAATTTAAATTATTTTATTATAATATTAATATTTAATATTTTTTTCTAATATATGCTGTATGTGTGTGTGTATATATATACACACACACATACAGCATATATTAGAAAAAAATATTATATATACACACATATACTGTATATAATAACATACAACTCTGTCATGCTATTTGTAACTCTTATGAATGAAAATACATTTTTCTCATGTTATTTGTGTTGTTTTTCCCCCACATCTCCTCACGATCTCCCTCTCCCTGTCTCTAAATCTCACAACATATAGCGTAATTACTCAAAAAAGCTATATTTTTATATTTACAAAAGAAGAAATCTAGATGTTCTAGGAGACACGACTCTAAAACCTCCAATATTCCTGTTTCCCTGTTTATAGTTGAGAAAAATAATCTGAATAATGTCACATTTACAATTTACATTTACACTAGCTATAAATTCAAAAATATAGATAGAAATATAAAAACGTACATTTTATAAACTTACATTATATAAAACTAAAAAGTATATTGTAATATACATAGTTTTATGCACTGTCTGCACATCTGTCTATCTATTTAATTCCATATCCATATCATCCCATATCCATATCTTTTGATGTTTCAGCAAAGAGGAGCCGCTATCTATGTGGTGTGACGTCACTGCGAGGGGCGGGTCTACTGAATTACCCTTATTACGTTCATTCAAAGCTTACACTTAAAAAGAGTAGGCGGCGGCAAAACAGTGCGTCTCCTGAAGTCAAACAGCAATCCACACACCGTCCAAATCTCAGGAAGAGACGTAGAGGTAAGAATCCAGAATAAATCAACAGTATTTTAAAAGCAGCTGCGCGAGCTCCTGCACCGGTGAAGTAGGTGAAAGTGCACGAGCGCAGCGCCTGCCTGGTATATTCTTGTCCTTATGGTATGACAGAAAAGCACAAGGTGATTCCGGACGGCAGCGCGGTGTTTTCTCTGAATAAAACACTAATGGATGCCATATATGTTTATTATTTATGTTTAATATTTTAATGTATGCAAATGCATGTATGTGTTTACATTCTGACACTCAAGAGCACCTGGAGAATGTTGCACGAGGTCACTGTGTGAGGGCATCTCTACAGAGCTGAAAGCGAGTTATAAGGACGTTCACTTAGTTACTGTTGTCATGAGCGCTGGAATATGTTTGATTTTAGTTACTGATTGCAATATTTTCAGGGAACTTGTCAAAGTGTTTGTCCTCTTGCTGCATAGTTTCGATTTGTTTCGGTGCCAAGCAAGTTTACTATTGAGAATTCCTCTGAATGACGCAATACAGCAAATCAAACAGCTTCGCGCGCATCCTAATTTGCTAACGTTAACGTTACATTTATTATTATTATTTATATGTTATTCCCATATGTTCAGAAATAGGTCATCCAAAATGTACATTTCTATTATTACTTACTAACTCCCATGTTAAAGGAGATATTATGCAGTATGACAGCAGTCACCGTTTAACAAATGATGCAGTAAAAGTGAATTGAGCACATGTTTTGGTGAGCTGTCCCTTTAATGTAATAGTTCGCGTGAGCATGATCTGTGTAAATATACACACTTGTGTTCCCTTTTCTTTTGTGTGAAAAATAACGCTACACGTTGCGAAATATTTGACACCAGCTTATTAAAACACACTGTAATGGCGTAGAGTAGCGTGTAACGTCAACAGAGTCTCGTGACCTTTCGCCTAGTTTCCGTCTGCACCGGCGCGTCACGTGGTCATCGCTGACGGGGGGGGGGGGGGGGGTTGAGATTTGACTTGCTAATACATAACATAGCGCCCTTTCACAAAACATGACCTTCATAGTTATTAAAAAAAAAATTAGATTTGCGCTGAATTATGGTAATAACACTGTTATACAATTATTACTGTCTTATGATAGTATTATTATATTTATGTTCCGAAAATGAGAAAGGTGAGTGGTCCTACATTTTAATTTTAATATATATATATATATATATTAAATAATAATAATAATTAGAATTGCACTTAAAATAGCAGTACCAAGCTGAACAGAATCTGTGTTGTTTCATAATTGTTTTCAGATGGTGTTGAAACCACGTGGTTACTGACATTTGCAATTAGTTTCCAAGGACTCAACATTAGTGCCACAACTGTTCTCTGGCAATTACCCTTGTGATCAGGAAGTACACTTTGGCATGCTTTCAAAAAGAGCACTCAATACGGAAATAATATATTTTCAAAGAATACCCTTCATCGCATGCTAATGAAAATGTATTAAATGCAGTTAGATGACCTTCAGTGTGCTTTTTTACTCACTTTAGTAGGAATTTGCATCATCATGTACTTTAAATTTTACTGCCATTGCAGTTTGATTAGTAAGCTGCTAAATGTCCTGACTAAAATATATTTTAATGTGATTTCTATAACTGCTATTTATTATTATTATTTAATGTTTCTAAAGCTATGACTATTTAAATAATGTCATAATGGTTTAGCCATTAATTCTGTATTTTACATGTGCTTTCGTTTAAAAAAAAAATGTTTTAAAAGTGTACTTAAGTGCGTAGAGATGATAGTGCACCCTCTTAAGTGCATTATATTTTAAGATTGGATGTGCGCTACAATCAGACTTCTTCTCACAGGTGTATAATAGGACGGTTGTGTTTGTTGTAAATCAGTGGTTTGTCGTGTAAGCATTGTTCATGCTATTCTGCGACTAAATGAGGTTGTCGAGCTGGTTCAGAGAAGAGTTTAGGTTGTCTGTTTCTTATCGTTTAACATAAGAGATGTGAATACACATACAAAAAGTGACAAGGACATAAACTAAATGATCTCAGACCTGTATATTTATTATAGAAATACAGTATATACTTTCTTGTTTTGGTTGCTTCACGTCAGACTTCACCCATCAAACATTCACACGGCTTTATTTACATCAGGGTTTACAATACAAGCGCTCATGTGAAAGGTCACCAAGGTCATAAATGAAGCACGTTCTGTGATCCGCTCTGTTATGCCATGCAGTTAAATGACAGAGGGCATAATGAAGAGCGGAACAATGTGATTAGATTACAGCTAATGTTTTATTACAACAACAACAACAACGTATTGTGAAATTGACATTGGGTGGCTTTGTGTTACTATGTTTGTTCACGTACCAGTCCAAGATGTAGATGAGCTTGTTTCTTCATGGGAACAGATTTGGAGAAATTTTGCTCCAGTGAATGGGTGCCGTCAGAATAAGAGTCCAAACATGACAAGAATCCACAAGTTACCCACACCCCTCCAGTCCAGCAATGAACGTCTCGTGAACCAGAACGCTGCACGTCTGTAAAAAAACGAATCTGTCGTTACAGTTTTTTTTTTTAAACACATTTTCAAAACTTTACACACAGAGCCAAAAGCTGCACACACAAAACGCCAAATATCTCATGTCTCTTGCAAAATGACGCACTGCATTCAAAATAACACAAACACACCTCAAAAGTAAACCTTTGTCTTATGTTGCAAACGCTTTTGCCTTAATATTATATTTTTGGATATACCATATACAGTTATTGAAAACCTAAAGCGCTTCGTTCATGAGCTCCTGCGTGCATTTTTGTTCAAGATCACAAGTAATTGGCGGAGACATGAAAATTGTCTTCATAGTAAACATGAATGAAAGATTAAAAACGATTTTTTTTATTTTCAGTACTGTAAGCAGTTTTGGTTGTGAATACGGTATTGCACAGTAAGAAAGAAATGAAATGCATTGAGAGGCTTTTACCGTTTTTTACGATTGCTTACACACTTTTTGCAGAATTTGGCCCATTATGTCAGAACTCTACACACGAAACAATCAGACGCAGCACTTGGAGATTAACGACTCACATCTATGCCAAAATGTAACACTGCAATCAAAACTTAACACTCCTTTATAAAAATCAAATTCTTGCAACAAAACCATTCACACAAGCACCATCTGAATTACTCTTTCATATCAGCAGCAACACACCGATGGGCTTTATATAAGACACTGCAGTCTTTGTGTTTCTAGTTTTACTGTCATTTGCTCTGATTCAATCTTCTGTAAAACTCAAAAGTAGAATTTCTGCAGTAATCAAACGAGAGTTTTTACAAAACACAAACATTCTTACAGAGGTAACGAAAAATGTTATCACAAATCATCAAATGTAGCAAAAAAAAAAAAAAACTGGATAAATTGCTATTGTTTTGTGTGTGTGTGTGTGGTGTGTGTGTGTGTGGTCGGTGGCTGAAAGGGGGTTTATGGATCCCACCTTCTATTTGTGTCTGTATTATGCACTTTTTTCACACCTGTACACAGTACTGAAACATCACAATGGCATTGTTTTACATACTGTATACTTCACAGCACTACATTTTTGTACAGTACAGTTAGAACAGTAATACTGTAATAGGATACAGAATCATATGACGCATACAGTAGGTACAGTCTGGAGTAGAAACTTGAAGATATAGCAGAATGACCTTATAATCTTATAAAAGGTTAGGGTGGACTCTTTGCATGGACAGGCCATGATTTTTCACATGGTCCACCAGAGTAGCCCTGATGCCATCTGACACACGTCTCCACACTGGTCCTCATCTGTGTCCTCATCCTCTTCCAAGTCTGACTTCTCTCTCTCTTTGCCCTCTTACTCTGACTCTCATTGCCTCCATGCTTGCAGAGTTCTCAGAATGTCTTTCCTGAGGTCTGTTTGTAGTGCTGAGGCTCTGTTTTTTTTGTGCATGTGATTTTAGGAGTGTATGTAAGTGTCTACAATTGCCAGGTGAGTTTTGCATTTTGAACAGAGCGTTTTCTCAACGATAACAGGTGATTTGGTTTTCGAGCAAAGTGTTTAATTTAGGAAAACGTGTGTAGTGTTTCGCAATAAGTGTGTTACAGAATTGTAAACAGAGTGCAAAGTTCGAAAATGTGTTTAAGCTATGGTTACACTGTGTTTAAGATAAGATACAAAAACGTTAGGTATTGAGGCTTTGGTTTAAGCATGCACTTTCTTCTGGATTGGCGTATCTGGAAATATCTTCTGGAATGGCGTATCCAGGCCTGACATGATGCCTGGTCAATATCCTCACATGCTATGCGTTGATGGGGATGACGGTCATAGACCTTCCAGCGCCAGGCAGAGAAGAACTCTTCAATTGGATTCAAGAATGGAGAGTATGGCGGGAGGTTGAGTACAATGAAGAGTGGGTGATCTGTAAACCAGTTGCGGACGAAAGCAGCCCTATGGAAACTAACATTGTCCCGTATGATGACGTATCTGGTCTGCTCTGGTCTAGTAATTCTATTTCTTCCTCTTCTTACGCTTTCTCTTCCCCGTCCTTGTCGTCTTCTTCCTCCTATTTCTTCACCTCCACATCCTCTTCCTCTGCCTCGTCTAATTCCTGCTCCCTCCATTGCACTCCACACGGACAGCTTGCCTGTAGCTTATTTATAGTGCTTGCAAAGTGTGCCAGATAGCTGGCAAAATTGTGTAAATAATAGCCATAAGTGTGTATTGAAAGAATTTCATTTTTTGTGTTTTGATTTAATTTTGGCATAGATGTGAGTCGTTAATCTCCAAGTGCTGCGTCTGATTGTTTCGTGTGTAGAATTTTGGCATAATGGGCCAAATTCTGCAAAAAGTGTGTAAGCAATCGTAAAAAACTGTAATTACACACTAGGGTGGGTTACTAGGGCGGACGTCAATGATTAATTGTCGATAAGAGATGCTATGGATTAAAGCTATCATGGTCGATTAATTAATTAATTAGTGGTCGAGCGACCGTGAAGGGGCTGAATCTTTTACAAAAATAATTTGTTGTTGCCGACGCAAACAGCACATATGTATTCATTCTTAAAACCTGTTCATTCGTTCCTACGACACATATTAATTTGTGGCTACGACAATGTTTTATTAACTGTTCCAGAGAAAACCCATGATTTACCGCAAATGCAGGAACAATTTAAGTGATACCGAATTATTAATCTTTAATTCCCCCACGTTTACCACATTACGTGGAAAAAATGATTACAAATGAACAACAATAAAATAAACCTGCGAATCTAGAGGGTGAGACAGCGGGGATTTTTTTGGGGTGAGGAAGCTGGCATTTGGAGAGCTATTGGCACATGTCCAGATGCATTTTACAGTATTACTGTAAGGTTAACGATTAATCACTTAATTGATCGTTAATTTAAACGACGATCGATTGTGGAAATGATCGAAAATTGTCATACCTATTTCAAACCCATTGTTCATCTTCGGAGCACAAATTAATATATTTTTGAGGATATCACGGAGCTATCTGACCCTCCATAGAAAGCAATAAACTGAAATGATACCAGATCAAGAAACGTTGTAAAAACATCGGTAAAACAGTCAAAAATAACAGTTTAACTCAACCATTCTTCTCCCATGATTTACTCTCTAAATGGCGGAAGATGCACAGCCACAGATGTAAACAAGGCTGATTACGTCAAATACATTAAAGCGTGCGTACGGCTGCGCTGTAATACACTCTAAAATGGCAGAAGACGTAAATCAGTGGAGAAGACCGGTAGAGTTAAATTATGTTATTTTTGCTCTCTGATATCATCAAAAATTAATTCAATAATTAATTAAAGACCAAATTTTAATTTTTGGGTGAGCTAACCCTTTAACTGAAGCAGTGGCGTGAATTACTTGTGGATTATTGTGATGTGTTTATCAGCTGTTTGGACTGTCACTCTGACGGCACCCATTCACTGCAGAGCATCCATTGGTGATGAAATGATGCATTTCTCCATACATTTCTAGATTTTCTGCAAATGTGACTTATTACTTCTTCCATTCAAATAGTGAAAACATACATGCTGATGTCATTTGTAATGAAAATCGTTTTAAAAAAATGCAAATTTACATTGTATGTCACTACATCAAGTGCAGTCATTTTTTTTTCACCTTCTGCTAGTGATCATTCAGAAAGTTTCAGCACAGTCCTGTATGATTCTGCCTCTTGTCTGACTGCTGTCTTACTCGTCTCTGTATGTTACAGTGTAAGTATACCACTAGAATGGCAGAAGCGCATCAGGCGGTGGCCTTCCAGTTCACCGTCACTCCTGATGGCATCGACCTGCACCTCTGTCACGAGGCCCTGCGCCAGATCTACCTGTCGGGCATCCACTCCTGGAAGAAGAGGTTCATCAGGTTCAAGGTGAGCTCGTAACTGACCTCCTTATCCAACCGATTAAAGAGTTACTGTACCTGAGTACCATTATCTAATCAGTGTCACTTTGAATGATCAATGTTTAATAGAGTTTGTTCCGGATAGTTTGTGCTTTGAAAATGATGGCCAAGCCCTTTTAAATAGAACTGTGTTTTATTCTATTAATATCGGTTTAATATTACATTATTATATGTTTTTGTAGAATGGTGTCATGACTGGAGTATATCCAGGAAGTCCCTCTGGGCTCCTGGTTGTTTTGGTGGGTTACATGTCCACCACCAAATATGCCAAAATAGACCCTTCACTTGGGATGTTCACTAAACTGTCAAAACACCTGCCAATCAGGTAAAGCACTGAACAAAAATGACTGTTTTCTCCTTATTTTTGTTTTGTTTTATTTTTTGTTAAAAAGGCATAGCAGTTCAAAGACAAATGCAAACACAAAGGTCTGATTCTTTGCTTTGTAGTTTTTGTTTTACAATGTAATACTGTACATCATACACAGTTCACCAGCTTATTACACGAGTAGTCATAACAAACAACTCCATGTCTCTTAATATGTTATTATACCTTTCATTCATGTGCTTAATACTTAGCGTTTAGCTCCAGCGCTGATAATAACTAATTATTTCTTAGCTTTTCTTAACTAGCTTTTTTTTTTTTTTTGGAATTTCTAACCTAACAGTTGTGCTTTTCTGCAGTAAGTATGTAACAGAAGAAGGGCAGCGTGTCGTTGGGGGTGTGCTGATAGGGACCGGATTGTGGATTGCTGTGACTTTCGTAATGAGGAATGTCCTCAAGCACTTGCTGTCCTGGCACGGCTGGATGTTCAATCGCCATGGATCTATAAATTTAAAAACAAAAATTTGGTTGGTGAGTGTGGCCTTGATGGAGAATCGATCACTGTAAAGAATAATTCACCCAAATAATATGGTATATTACGCAAATATTGGCCATTTTCTATATCCTCATGACCCAGAGTTTTGTTTTTTAGGTAAACTATGCCTTTGACACACCCAGCTTTGTAAATATTTCCCTAGAGTATATTAAAAGAGAGGGCAAAGTCTAATAAGTTTGTTTTATAACATAATTTCAGCCCTGTTCTGGTAATTGCATGTTTCATTTGAAGTTTTCTCTGCGTCTTTGTGTCAGCTTTTGATATATAGCTGTTCACAGGAACTTGTCTAGTTTTATTATTGGAAGAGTCATGCTTGTCTCATGTTTGACTCTTGACCCAGTATTAACGCTATTCACACAGGTGTTGGTGAAGTTATTTTCGGGGCCAAAGCCAATGCTGTACAGCTTCCAGAGTTCACTGCCACGGTTGCCAGTGCCTGCTGTAAAAGACACTGTTAAAAGAGTAACTAAGCATTTTTATCGTCTTTTAAAAAGATCCAATTTATTAATAGGTGATTGACTGAAATTTCTTGTAAAGTACCCTTACTTCTTCACATTAATTTTAGTATCTTGAGTCAGCTCGTCCTCTGATGGATGATGAACAGTACAAACGTATGGAGGGGTTGGCAAAGGACTTTGAGAAGAACTTGGGCCCCAGACTGCAATGGTACCTGAAGCTTAAATCCTGGTGGACCTCCAATTATGTAAGTGCTATTTTTTTAGTATTCAGAAACACTCTCAACAGCTTTTCTTGAGCAACTTGAGGGGGAACTTTTTTTTTTGAAGTGCAGTCTTTTTATATCTTATCATAAAAATGCCTCAACTTTTTTAGAACTTTTTTCCAACATAGCATGCAGCTTCTTTATTAATGAATGAAGCTAAAGTTACCTTTATTTGAGATTTTTGTCATGTCTTTTATTATGAATATTTGACTGTAGGAACATTGTTTTACTGTAATACTCTCAGGTCAGCGACTGGTGGGAGGAGTATATTTACCTCAGGGGTCGAGGACCAATCATGGTAAACAGCAACTACTATGCAATGGTAAGACTGATATGCAATGGATAGTCAAGATTTTAAGTCAAATGGTCAAAAGTAAGTACTGTCAAGTTGTGAAATGTTGCAAGTAATTAAATCAAAATCTGAAATTAACAAATTTACATTATGTTTTGCTATAACAAGTTTTAATAAATCTTCCATCTGGGTCACGGCACCAATTTTGTGGTGTAGAAATTAACAAATTTACATTACGCTCTGCTTGTAGCACAAACATTTATTTTTTTTACATAAATCTACCATCCAGGGCATGACACTATCTGGGTCACAACACTAGTTTCAGTGGTGTAGAAATTAAGACATTCCCATTAAGTTTTGCTTGTAGCACAAACAATTTATATAAAATTACCTGGGCCATAACACCAATTTGTGAGGTATAGAAATCAACAAATTTACATTACATTTTACTTGTAGAAGGAACAATTTTTTATAAAGCACCAATTTGTATGGCGTAGAAATTAACAAATTTAAATTAAGTTTTGCTTGTAGCACAAACTATTCTTATAAATCTGCCGTCTGGGTCATGGCACCATTTTTTGGAAAGTTGTATCTATTCCAAGGAGATTGTTTGTATAAAAAGTTCATAGCACTGTCCAATAGCAGTATCTTAGAAGAGTGACAGCCACTTTCTCTGTCTTTATCAGGACTTCCTCTATGTGATCCCCACAACACGTCAAGCCGCCCGTGCCGGTAATTCCATCCATGCCATCATGATGTACAGAAGAAAACTGGACCGAGCGCAGATCAAACCAGTGAGTGAGATTCCACAACAAACATATTCATCAGTACTTCCTTAACTGAATGCAATTCATGATTTTTATACCTTCATTCTATGCAAGGATGACATATTGATTTTACCACTGATAGAGGAAATCAAGCACTTTAAAGTGTCCTAATTTAAAGTTACGTTTTAAGTTCCCATAAACATAAAATATTTTGTTATCATTTCACCTTCATGGTTTGCTCTTTTTCTAGGAGGATATTTCTTTTCCATACAATTAATTAAATAAATGTCATAGTAGTACTAGCCAGTACAAATCATGGCTTGTATGTATACAAAATCTTCTGAAATAATACGATAGCTTTTGGTGATGAACAAGGCAAAAAAATGCTTTTAGGTGGCATTAAATAACCGTATGTCTATATGAGCAGCATCATGCAAAATATCTCCCTCTTTGTTACTTGAGATAATGTCATAGAGCTTTAAAATGATGCAAAGGTAAGTAAAAGGTTGGGTGAAAGCTTTTGGGTGAACTATTGCCTGCAATTATTAACTTTTCATAGGTCTAGCTGAATGTATGGGTCAAAGACTTCAAAAAAAGAACATAAAAAAACACTTCATATCAAAGGTCTTTTAATCAATGTGTGTGTCTGTTTGATGTAAAAAAAATTTTTTAAATGTATTAATTATACTGTATAGCTAATAATTAAATCAATAGACACATGTTGAAAAGGCTGTTTGTCATGTGATACCATGCCTGTCTCTCTCTCTAACCCCTCAAACCCTGTGTGCACGACTGTGAAAGTGTCTCCCTCATAAACGATGTTGTGTTTTGTTCCTCGCTCCCGGACGGGTCTGTTTGCTATGTGCGCTCACACACCACACGCACAGTTATACTTGCTGGAGAAGCGAGTGCCGCTGTGCTCGGCGCAGTGGGAGCGGATGTTTAACACGTCCCGTATTCCCGGGCTGGAGACAGGTAAGAGGAGGGTCCTGCCGTCCCGACCCGCGCCTGACCCACACCCTTCATCAGCTCCAGCAGCCCCCGTCGCTTCAGACTCAGCCTCAGGACAACAGCACAGCCGACAGGAGAATACAGAGCTAGTTGACTCAGTGGTCGACTGATGAGGGCTTTTTATTGGCTGATTTCTAGAGAGCAGGGTAGATGATGGTGGATATTATTATGATTTTTATGATATTATACAATTTAATGATAGCAGGTGGCACCAAATCTCTCTTGGACAATAGCAGATGATAATATCCAACAACGATAATAGTGATACACCAATATATCACTCAATTATAGACGTCATAGATAACTGATAAATAATAATATAATATTTTATATTATTATTATTATTTAAATTTAGAATTTTTATTTTATAATATTTATAATAACATTATCTAATTGTATAAAGTCAAAAAATATTTTTTTAAATAATATAATTTAAATGTTATTATTATTTTATTTTAGTTACCCTAAATGCCATTAACAACTTTATTTGTTTTTTATTATACAAGATACCAATATATATAATGATGATATACAGTAGCTGTCTCTCATAGCTGTTATGTATTTAATTTTTCATAATAAAAGCACGACTGGATCCCTTTTCCTTTCCTTAACCACTTAAATCTTATATTCGAGTCATTTCGGTAAATCACTTTTTTTTTCATAACTGCATAATTATTTATATTCTGCAAAAATATATATTATTAGTATAATTATTATATATTATTTAAATTATGAATAATATATCTTATATTGTATATTTTAATATTAAATTCTATATTATTGTTTTGATGTTATTTATAAAAAATTTAAAATCTAATTTTATTTTATTTTATTTAAAATAAAAATTATTTATTTATAAATTGTTCTCATGCCATTTACAGAACGTGAGCATATTTTATTTCTTTCCTGTATGTTGTCCATCAGTCTTCCCACACTCCCCAAAAAACATTGGAAAAGGCACATCAGACGACCACCACTATCAAAAAAACCTAAATATTAAACATCATATCTGCCTGATTGTTTAGAAATGGCTTTCAGAAGGTGTTATGGTAGGCTGTTTTTGTCATTGGGCAGCTGTGCTGTTATCCGGAGGCTGATCATCACGTTGAACTCATCTCTCCTGATGATCCTTCACTCCTTCCACTTTTCTCTTTTTAGTTTCCAGTTTTTCTCTACAGGTATTGTGGGTTTCTTCCTTGTTTTGGTGTTTGACCTTGCGTTCTGCTTCACAGCTCATGGTGTTAAACGCAATCCCCATGTGCTCATCTCAGTACGAGCGTATGTTCAACACCAGTCGAGTTCCCAGTGTAGAGACAGGTAGAGCCTCCTCTCGCCCGCCTCGCAAACAATCCGCTTTTAGACGCTAGCGTTTGTGATGTGCTATGGCTGCCGTTTCTGGAGGAAGCAGATGGCGAGGAATTCGTTTTGTGTGCTTAACTTGATAACCTGTTTGTGTGATTAATGTTTAACCTGTTATCTGAAACAGAATGAATGGGGAACAGGAAATAGCATGTTTTAGTGGAGCCAGTCAAAGATACTGTTGCTTTTATTGCTACTAATTCATAACATGCTGTAATAAATTCAAGAGGTTTTTAACGCTGCATTAATTCCAGTTTAGTAGCTGATAAATAGTTTACTCAGGGACTGAGAATCTACAGCAATACCATTTAGAAGATTAATATCAGGTAATAACGCAATCATGAGCTAAGTGGAAATATGTGAAATTTAGTTACTAACTCTTACTACATTATAGTAAAAAACGCATTACTGAATATAAATATAGATACAAATAATTTAGAAGAAATTAATCATTTAGAGTGCGTAAATATTAATGCAAAAAAAAAAAAAAATAATAATTTATATAATAAGTCATAAGTATAATATAGAGTGTATAAGTTTAAATATAAATTTAGAGTGTATGTATATTATTAATGCAGGAAATAAAAAACAATAAAATACATATAATGTTCAAAAATATGTAATCAGCACACTTTGATGCTAGTAATAGTAACATCAATAACAATCATAATATTAATAATAATTATTATAATTTGTATTAGAACTATATATTATTGTTGTTAATAATACAATAATAATAAAAAATAAAATAATTTAAGATGCATTCATACTATTAATGAAAGATAATAACAATAATAATTTTGTACTTGAACTTATTGTAATTATTAATCATAATCATTATCATAAACTATAATTTAGGATGCCTGTATACGATTAATTCAAAGCATATTAGTTCATAATAATAATAATAATAATAATAATATGTGTACTGTATGTATGTATGTATGTACTAGAACATAATGATAATAATAATAATGAACTATAATTTAGGATGCATGTCTATTATTAATGCAGAAAATAAAAATAACAATATGTAATCAGCACACTTTAATACTAGTAACAGTAACAACAACAACAAAAATAATAATAATGATAAACTATCATTTAAGATGCAAAAAATATAAAATAATATATGAATGATGAATTATGATGATGAATCAACGTTGCACTAAAATTTAGATTTTATGTACACTGTTAATACAGAAAACTATAAACAATAAAATACATCATAAAATAATAATATATATAATTAACATAATTACATAAAATGATCATTTAAATTATTTTACAACATAATACTGTAATAATCAATACTAATAGTAATATAATCAGTGAACTTAATGAATATTAATAACAATAATCATAATATAGTAATACACACACACACATACATATATATATATATATATATATATATATATCAGACAATTTCCTACTATATTTATATTTATATATTTTGTTTATAATATTTAATGTTCATTCGTTTATTTATTTGGTTAATAGTAATCACTATAATAATGTTAATGCAAATCCAGTGCAGAAAAACAAGCCTTTGTTTGTCCTTTCTTCTCATCGTCTACTTTGCCATTCTCACCTAATCTTTTGCTCTTCTTTGTCTACTGACCACCATTAATCATTAAACCCTTAACAAATGCAGCCTAAATATGACACCTTTTGTCTAATTTAAACTGCAAAACTAATTGCTAAACCATTTGAAATGATTGTTTTCTTGCACACTCACGTCCGTGTTCTTCTTCAGACGTCCTTCAGCACATGAACGAGAGCAAACACATCGCCGTGTATCACAAGGGACGCTTTTACAAAGTCTGGATGTTTTATGACGGACGGCTGCTGTTGCCTCGAGAAATTGAGCAGCAGATCGAAAGGATCTTGGCCGATAAGTCTGAACCTCAGCCAGGAGAAGAGCTGCTGGCTGCTTTAACAGCGGGTGACAGGTGACTGCTCCGTTTACACACACACACATATATATATATATATATATTAGTGCTGTCAAATGATTAAGCATGTTTAATTGCATCCAAAATAAAAGTCTTTAATTTCATAATATATGTATGTGTACATAATATGCATATATAAATACACACACATTCAAAATATTTACATGGTACACACACATATTATGTAAACAAAACATAAATTCATGCGATTAATCGTTTGACAGCACTAATATTTATATTATTTTATTTTACATTATATAAATATATGTTATACATAACACAATTTTTCTTAAATATATAAATCCATTTATTTGTATTTATATATAATAAATATACACAGTACACAGGTTATGTAAACAAAAACTTTTATTTTGGTTGCAATTAATTGCGATTAATTGTTTGACAGCACTAATGCACACAATTTTCTTTATTTTATTATCATTTGTATTTTTTATTTATATAAATTTAATTGTTTATTTAATTTGAATGCATTGTTACAAAAATATTTGGTGAAAAATAATACTAATTGTTTAAAAAAAAATAAGAAAACAAGAAAAAAAAACAATTTATATATTTATTGTTTTTTTTAAATATGAAATATCATAGTCAGTAAGATTTCATAAATAAAAGAAATATGAGCTGTGTCTATGAAATCCAAAAAAAGAACCAGGTGTTATTTCTTCTCTTTCTGTTCACTAAAATGTGATTAAAGCTGATTTAAAAAAAAACACAAAGAGCCAAGTGATTTTATCTCGGATTTTATCCTCATTACCCAGAGTTCCCTGGGCCAAAGCCCGCTCACAGTTCTTCGGCCAAGGGAAGAACAAGCAGTCTCTGGATGCCGTGGAGAAGGCTGCTTTCTTTGTGACTCTGGATGACACTGAACAGCGTTACGATCCAGAGAATCCGGTGCAGTCGCTGGACAGCTACGGAAAGTCTCTGCTCCACGGAAAGTGCTATGACAGGTGACTACGACCTCGAATCGTTATAATTAAACCGGATTATTGTGCCACTTCCTGTTAAACATAATGCATTTTGTGTTCATTTAATGATATTACCAAGTTTGGAGTCAGTAAAATTTATTTAATAAATAAATGAGTGCAAATATATTCTTTAATAGTATTCATTCCGTTAGCAATTAAAATTCAGTTTATTTATTTGATTTGGAACTTTCTGTTTAAGAAATAATCCTTCTGTTTATCAAAGAAAAGAATCTTAAATGTTTGCAACATTGATAATACTAAGAATTGTGTCTTTTAAGAAATGATGCTGAAAATTCAGTTTTGCATATTATATCTTACAATATATTTGAATAGAAAATAGCTGTTTTAAAGTGTAATAATATTTCACGTTTTTACTGTAGTTTTCAAATAAATACAGCCTTGTCTTTAATAAAACCTTACAGACCCAAACATTTTTGAAAGGCAGTATATGTTTTCATTTGTTTTTGTTTTTTTTTGTCTCCAGGTGGTTTGACAAGTCTTTCAATCTGATTGTGTTCAAGAACGGCACTATGGGATTGAATGCAGAGCACTCCTGGGCCGATGCGCCCATCGTTGGCCATTTGTGGGAGGTGAATAAATCAATTTATCAAGACATTGAGAGATATATTTTCGGCAAGAAAGAAAATTCACATTTGATTAAATCACATTTTAATAGCAGTGCACAATATCGCACAAATGTTTTTTCCATTGGTATAAGTCCCGCTTAATAATTATCTCTTCAGGACAATAATATGAACACTTGGTTCACCCTAAACTTCTTATCCGACCTTAAAATTATAGTTTAACTAAATGTGAACAAACACAAAAAAATTTTATGGTAGCCATTGACTTTCATAGTATATTTTATACTACAGAAGTCACTGTCTGCGTTTCCGTTAACCTTCAAATTGAGCAAATTGAAAATACTAGCAATGAAAACATTTTTAATTTCGCAAAAGCTCCCAAAACGTATTTTGCTCGCATGAGGTGGTGTTTCAGGCCATTCAAAAAAGGAATATTTCGCAAAATAACGTTATTTTCACATTTACATAAAAGTCACATGATCGTTCTTTAATATATTTTAACCTCAAAAATGATAATGGAAATCATTTCACAATATATTTTTAGCGACATTTATAAAATTTTGCACTTACTGTTGGGTTCAGCGTTCTTCTTTTGTATGACACAAGTTTAGAAAAATCCTGAAATTCAATCATTAAAAAACAATGTTCATGTTTGGGTGGACTATCCCTTTAAAATTAAAAAATCTGTCATCATTTTTTCATTTGCTGTTTCAAACCTGTATAACCCGGTTCCTTCTTGTGAGCAGCACAAATATATTTCAAATCTTCTCATGTCTTATTATTAGCTTTGTGCGCATTTTGACACATTTATGGTGTTTAAACATTTTAATCATCTACACCACCATTAAAAAGTTCAGGGTCAGTAAGAAATTGTAATATTGTAACCTCACAGAGGCTGCGTTTATTTGATTAAAAATAAAATAAAAAACACTAATATTACAAAATATTTTTACAGTTTAAAATAACTGTTTTCTATTTGAATATATTCTAAAATAGAATTTATTCCTCCGATGTAGAGTTGAATATTCAGCATCATTATTCCAGTCTTCAGAATACATTCTAATATGCTGATTTGATGCTCAAGAAATATTTATTATCATTATTATCAGTGTTGAAAACAGTTGTGATGCTTCATATAATAACCACGATACACTTTGACATGAAAAAGCTGCATTTTTTGTACTGATAACTACTTTTAAAAGTAATCACGTTACTGTTCTGACTACTTTATTTCAAAAGTAATTAGTTACTAGTTACATTACTTTTTTCTCCATTCATTTTTTTGAAAATCCATCATACACCCCCTCGATTTGTTATAACACAATAAATAAATGCATAATGAATCTTTCATAGTGTCTGTAACTCGTGAGAGGATTCATGAGGACGCACATTTCAGCACAGGAACGCATAGCGACCTCGGCTTACTTACTAAATTCTAATTACTGAGTTTTGGAAATTATATCGTGTTAAAATTACTCCGTTACTAAAAAAGTAATTAAATTAATGTGTTACTGCTCAACACTAATACTATAAATGCCTTCACTGTCACTTTTGATCAATTTAATGCGTTCTTGCGTTTGTATGTATCATGTGATGTTTGTATTGTGGCAGCAAGTCTTGTCGTCAGATCCTGTAAGACTGGGCTATGCTGAGGACGGACACTGCAAAGGAAACCCCCATCCCAACCTGCCGGGACCCCAGAGACTGCAGTGGGACATCCCAGAGGAGGTCACTAAAAATGTTTTGCCCGTTTTAAACATGCTTTCATCCGATTCCTGATTTAACACAGTGCCCTCCACAGTGCCAGGCAGTGATCAGCAGCTCTCTGAATGTGGCCAAAGCTCTGGCGGACGACGTGGACATGCACATCATCCCCTTCAGCGACTTCGGTAAAGGTCTGATCAAGAAATGCAAGACGAGTCCTGACGGCTTCATTCAGATCGCCCTCCAGCTGGCGCACTTCAGGGTACGAGCGCTTCTTCTGCCATTCTTTGGAGTTTTCCTCAGGTTTCTGTGTTAAATGTTTCAGGTTTTCTTCCGGCAGGATAAGGGCAAGTTCTGCCTGACGTACGAAGCCTCCATGACGCGTCTGTTCAGAGAGGGCCGCACTGAGACCGTGCGCTCCTGCACCATCGAGACCTGTGATTTCGTCCGTGCCATGATGAGTGACAAAGCAACGGTGGGACTTAGTTTAATGGCTAACTCGTTTAAACTACATAATTACCCTTATGTAGTTACAAACCTGTAAAAACTTTGTTCGTCTTCGGAATACAATTTAAGATATTTTGGATGAAAATCGGGAGGCTGGTGACTGTCCCATTGACTGCCATCAAGACAAGACATCATCAAAATAGTCCATCTGCTATCAGTAGTTTAACCATAATGTTGTGAACAGGACAACGACAGGAATACTTGGTAACACTTCAGAATGGGGGGTCAGAATAATGCATTAGTTAAGCATTAATTAATGGTTAATTTGTTAACAATTAAGCATTAGTTGAGCAAAAACA
>JAUMHP010000084.1:12619703-12638667 GCA_032361065.1 Enteromius trimaculatus
AAATTAACTGGCAATAAGTCAGACTAACTGAAATAAACCTGACTTATTTGGTAAACTTGTTTTATGGAACAGGCCCCAGGACTGAGTTTGGACAGCCCTGCTCTAGACTATACTTTCAATAAAGTGGACCTTAAAAAGCCAGACTTTTAACCAGCTCATTATATTCTAAGCTGTAAGATCTTATTTCAGGTCAGAAAATAAAAACAGGAATTCCTGCATTTTCCAATCTTTTATTAAACCACTTTTGTCTGAATTGGATTTTTTTTTTGTTTTTTTGTTGAAACTCTTACCCTATTACCAGGCCAGGCTTGGACCAATGAGTCTATTTTATCATGAAATGTCCTCCCAGAATGGCAAACAAAAGAAGTGATCACACCATTGCTGGCCAGCCATCCCCCTGCTGTGGTACTCTGAAGAGAGCATGTTGTTGATTTCTCCAGTAGAGGGCGTCGATTTAACATGCAATATGTTCATATTTGATTGCAGTCTGGGCTCTTACTGTGGAGTTTGTTGGTGTCAGTCTCTTCTCTATTATACAAAATTAGGCTGTTTTTATTTTATTTTTCAACTTGCTGCAATGCCAACAGAAACCAACAAATCACTTTCTACTCTCCTAAATACTTTACTATAAAGCTAGTAGGCGATAATATCTTGATAGTGATGTTTTTCACACATTGCATTACATTTCAACTCCAACTTTGACTATTAAACAGTACACTAACAGTTGGGAAAACTTTAAGAGCAAACTTGCTGGTTGTTTTAGAAATGACATCAAGATTTCATGTTTGTTTGTTTTTTTCTACATAGCAAAACTTATATTAAGCCCGGAACATAACTTAGACAAGTTAAGACTTAAATACTCAATAACAGGCGTCCATAATGTGCAGTCAAATTTCTGTAAATTTTCATTTGCCAATAAACATTGGAATTTACAAAAGGTCAATAGTCAACCAATAGTGTAGAAGCAGTCCTATTACGGTACATCCTAATGCATAGACAGTTACACAACCCCCAGAGTGGGGAGTGATTCTGTTTGGTCCTTGGATATATCAGGCAGACCCTTAAAACCATTGCAGGGTGACAGATATCTCAGAAGGGCAAAACAGGAAGTGCACACATTTTCTTTACAGTGGTATTCCCAATGAAGACATGGGTTCACTAACTCATTTCCACTGCAGCTTGTATTTCGGAGGTCGCGTTCTTGTCTGCCAAGACCCCCATCAACACTTTCAGCTTGGAGATGGGGATGTTCTACATTCTCACACACGTCAGGTTTACTATCCTTGCGGGAACACTGAATGTGTTTTATACTGTACAAACCATATGTTCGCCCTACTCCGAACCTGTAAACATACCCCCCACCTATCCAACCAACACACACACATTCAAAAGGTATTACACATTAAGAAATAAATAGTGTTTTGTGAGGAGTCATGACATGAAATGAAGATAACAGTCCTCTATCCACCTTATTTTTAACATAAAAACAGCTGCAGTCATTCGGACAGGCCTGTTCGCTCCAGGAACAGTAACTATAATGATAACAACAGAGCAGTAAAGGTAAAGAACAGTAAAGGATTAAAAGGAGCCAATCAGAATCCGTCCTGCTTTAAAGATGTCAAAAATTGAGCAGTGTGTAGCGTCACTGTCTGTTATTGTTCTCGGTGTAGCCTATTGTTCCTCTGATAGTTCCATCGTACTGTAGTATCCATGCAGATGGGTTTACACCCTTAATGTGAGAAGCATTGTTTAGTCTTGGTCTATCGCATGCTGGTTTTCAAAACACAACCAAACCGCATCTCGACTGTTATCAGAAACCACACAGTACACTTCCACACTACGAATGCTTTTCACTTTGACACTTTAAGCCTTTCTGAAATTAGCCTGAACCCCAATTTCCCAACCAGTGTGGTTTGTGTGCAGCTGAAAAGCCCAAAGACATTTGTAGTGAGTTGGCAGTATATGAATGTGACTCAGCTGATGAACTCATTGAGCTTCATGTGAAACCATAACTTCACCTCATAAGTAGGGTTGGGTATCGTTTAGGGTATTTTCGATACCGGTGCCAAATGTTTAATTCGTTATTGTGCACCAAAATCCGCTTTTTGATTCGGTTCGGTACATACAGGGTTACGTAGGTACCGGTGCTATAATGGTACCGGGTTTTGGTACCCAAACCTACTCATAAGTGTCACCAGTCCTTCTGTAGGCCGCTTGGCACTCCGACATATTTTATTAATCATCACAAATTATATATCATTTGAAAGCTTAAAAGCTTTACATCCTGTGAAAACCATTTTGAATTCGGACGTCGTGTTATCATGGAAATGGTAATAGTGGGTGGAGTCAAGTGTCGTTTTACAAAATGTGTTACAGTCTTTTAGTGTAAAAAATGTTTATCTTGTTATGTAAGCAATATAACGGCCAAATGTAGACATTTGTGTCTAAAAAAATTGCTTTAAAAATGAATGGAGTTTGGATGGCACCTGGTGGCTGTTTGTGGTATAATGCTGTAAATAAAATCTCACAGGAAACTAAATTTTTTGATATCAACTTAAAATATGCAATATAACTTATTTAGACACAAGACTTTACTTTTATAGCAATTGTGGATTTATTATTATTTTGTAAAATACTTATTTTAAATGACATAGAAAAATGGGTACAGTGCCTATTTTGCAGTAAATTTAAACTTTTATAACTTGTCTTACAAAATGTTCTTGAAAATAGTCCAACCTCGGGTCTGTATCCAAGGCATTTATGAATTATAGCAATTACAGTAGTTAGGATATTGCACTTTCACATATATGGTCAAAATTGGGGGGTGACATTTAAAGGGTTAAAGGTAAAATTCGTATCTTAAAATAGTTTGTTCTGTAATAACTGTAAGCCACCCAAAGGTTGATCTTTCTGAGAATTGTAAAGGCAGCATTGGCGTAACCAAGGGTGTGACTTTGAGGATGGTGCTACCTGGTTTAATGATCAATAGAGTATATTAGTGCCTACCCACTTTTTTGGTGGCACCATTCATTTTTTCCTAAAAGCATTTTAAAGTAATTGTGAGCATGAACCAAGCCAACCATTTAAGAGCTGAATCAAAACATGAGCTTCGTTCATCTTTGCAACACAATTTAAGACTTTTTGGATGAAAACCAGGAGGCTTGTGACTGTCACATTGACTGCCAAATAAAATACACATGACAGACATTGTCTGAATACTCCATCTGCCATCAGTGGTTCAATTGTAACGTTATGAAGCTACAAGAATACTTTTTTTTTTTTTTTGCAAAGAAAGCAAAACTAACAAAATAATCACTTTATTCAACAATTCGTCTACGTCACTTCACCGTATTGGCATTTTTCGGATTTGGCACCACAAATGTAAGTGATTAATGGCCAAATTTTCATTTTGAGGTTAAGCAACCTTAAAAACACTTTAATTTGTAAAAGAACTACAATCCCATGAAGCACTGCAATGAAGAAATACAAAAAAAAAAAAAATACATTTAATGTTGTTGGTTGTTTCCATAAACACAAACAGTTGATAGCGAAATATTCATGTATATATTCAAATGTTTAATTCGTTTGAGAGCTTCATGGGAACAGAGGGAGCAAAATATCTGTTTTGGAAAGCTTCACTCACTGTGAATCTCTGATTGGTGGAATTTTCTATACCTTCATTGGTAATGTAGTTTTTATCACAAATTCTGTCTATTAAACACAAAAAATAAATAGTGGCTCAAAAAAAGTTTTTTTTTTTTTAAACAATTTTTGCGCAGAAATTTATTTTCTTTGTGCCGCTGAATGAGGCTAATAACAATCTTTATTTTCTAAATCACAAATAATTGCATTACATACTAAGATAATAAAAAATATATATATATACCATTTTATAAAATAAATAATATTTTGTGTGTGTGTGTGTGTGTGTGTGTGTGGCTGCATGGCTCCAGAAAAGCCTGTAATGGAATAGGGCCAGTGTAAGGTAAGGTCGGGGCCCCTGAATGTGTTTTCCATATGATTCCATCTGCATGCTTTCTGCTACTATAAATAATTCTTATTGGGTTTAAGTGGAATTAGTGCAGGTTTTCATCGTCATCAGAGCCACTGATACTGTGGGAGCATGGGCGCTCGCTTACATATCCCTGTGCACACAAGCAATAAAACTATATAGGCTTACAATTTATTGAAGGGTCTTAGATGGGGGCTGCTTCTACAATGACAAAGGTGGGAATTCCAACACCCTGTCAAACAGCTCACATCCATAGATTAATGTATTTCTATTTCAATGCAGTCTACACACACGGTATACCTATATTATGCAAACAGCAGGAAAGTATTTAATATTAAAGTTCAAAATCAAAAGAAGAAATTATATTAAGCTAATTATCAGTACCATAATTTATCTAAATGTTATTCATTCCCATTATTCTATGTTTAAATATTTATATATAATTTAAAATAATTAGATAAAAACATCTATACTATTTAATTATCCATTACAAATATAGTATCTGTCCTTGCCTTATTAAAATTTAAAAGTAACATAACCTTTTGTTCTTCTCCAAATCTGGTCCTAAAATGGTACTGTATTAAATTTCTTTATGCCTTCTTATTTGCTTCTTTTAATTTTAGTTTCCAAGCAAGATTTCAAACAATGGGTTCCTATAGTAACAAAATGTAAACTTTATTGCAGATTGACAGAAAATGGCACAGTCATATGATATATGCATATTGCTGATTAGCTTGTGGCACCTGATTGGATTACTAAAAAACATAAGTGAAAGATTGCTCAGCAGGGAACATTTCAGCATGTTGTTTTAGTAGCGCAGCATTTTAATATAAAATACAAGCAAAAAAAAAAAAAAAAAAAAGGCTCCCGAAACACCACTCTGCATTAGATCATCACAATTAGCCTCTCTGTAAATGCTCAAATGAAAAGAGCATCAAGAGATTAAGACATGAACAGTGTCCTGGGGCGTAAGACATTTTCTTTCTCTTGGATTTGATATCGTTGACCTGAGAAACCTGCAGATACAGTAAACATTCAAAATCACAGTGAGGATTAAGAGGACATTCCCAGTAGGCCACACGTATCAGGTGATACTGATCAAGTTCTCGTTCTCTCTCTGCACTGTAGATTCACACGGTAGTGATTGTGATTTAGTGTTTTAGCACGGGGACCAATACTCCAAGTTTGGACCTTGTCAAGGCACGAGAGTGAAAGTAGCAGCACATATGGCAAGCCATATTAACATTTAACCCATAAAACACATCTATTTTAACGCTACTAGTACTTATTGTTTTAGCTATCTATTTCATCAAGTACTAGTACTTATTCATTAGCTACTAGTTATTTTTATTCAGTTGCTAGTAGTTATTTTTCAGCTACTAGTGCTTATTTAGTTACTAGTGCTTATTAGTGCTTATTCATTAGCGACTAGTACTATTTATTAGTTAACAGTACTTAGAGGTGCTAGTAACCTTTTATAAATGCTAGTAAGTATTCCTTAAATACTAGTAGTTATTTTAATCATAACTAATATTCTACTGTTACTAGTGACGCATTTTTAATTTTTACCATTGGCTAGTGCTTATTCATTTGGTACTAGGGATATTTTAGACTGTTTCTCATTCATTAGATACCAGTGCTTATTTTTTAGGTAGCAACTTTTTTTTAAAGACACTAGTTCTTATTCATTAGATACTAGTTCTTATTTCAATCGTAACTGGTATGTATTTTGCTGTTACTAGTAAAGCAATTAAAAAAAATGTACCATTGACTAGTGCCTATTCGGTACTAGTAACCTTTAAAGGATAATAGTTCTTATTCATTAGATATTAAAACATATTTCAGTAGTAACTAGTTACTATTCTACAGTTACTAGATACACATTCAGATATCAACTATTCAGTTCTGAGTAGTATGCATTCCAATAGCGACTAGTATATTTTTACATTTTACTAGCAAGTATTAATAGACACTAGTAGTTATTCATTAGTAGTTGCTAACACCTATTCATTAGACACATGTATCTTTTGTAACTGTTACTGTCACAACCGCTTTTTTTAATCATCATATGTGACCCCGGACAACAAAACCAGTCGCAAGTGTTGATTTTCAGAAATTTAGATTTATATAGAAAATCACCTTTAAAGTTGTCCAAATGAAGATTTTAGCAATGCACATTACCAATCAAAAATTAAGTTTTAATATATTTTTGGTAAGAAATTGACTAAATACCTTCATGAAACATGATTTTTACTTACTATCCTAAGGATTTTTGGCAAAAAAGAAAAATCAACAATTTTGACCTACACAATGTATTTTTGGCTATTGCTACAAATATATCCCAGTGACTTAAGACTGGTTTTGTGATCCAGGGTCACATATATTATGACATATCAGAAATTCCATCGTAGAGTTCAATTAAAACATTACTGGTAAAATAAAACTTTTACTGCTCTTAAACTTTTATTTTAATTTACACTAGAATCTAATGAATAAGTACTAGTATCTTTTAATAAGGTACTAAAATGTAAAGAATAAGCACTAGAAGTCAAAATGTATTCGTATAGCAGCTAAAAAATAAGCATGAGTACCATGAAACTAGATACGTTTGAGATTAATGTTAAAACCGCTTGCCATACATCAACTATAGCAAATTATCTGTGTTTTACCCAGACTCATTAAACCACAATTCTACAGGACAATTGTTGCCCTCAGGCTGTGAAAAATCTACATTCGTAATCCCAAATCATTTGCAATGGGAGAATTCAGATATATAACAACTATTAATTACATTAGTATGACAAAATGTACAAATGCCACTACAGTCATCAAAGTATTTTTTAAACTTAAGGTTATGAATGATCAAGTTTAGTCTGAATTGATATAAATACAAAATTCTAATTGTACCTTGAATAATGTCCTATGAATTACTTAAGATCTAGAAATATCATATTGGTTAATCTGGTCAAATGTAAGAAGCTAAACAAACAATTATTAAAAATCAGCATAATATCAAAATCTCTCCATAACAAATTGTCCTTTGTTGTGTGTTGCATTTCAACTAAGACTGTACAGCTATGAAAATTTTGTTTAACATTGGCTCATATTCTACTACTAATGATTAATCTTCAATATCCTTGTTTTGTAGACAACAATAATTGTGCCATTCACTCTAAAAGCCCTTAGTTTGAGTGATCTCTATCAGTAAGTGCTTCTCTCACAGTTCATGACGAAAAATATACGACACCATGAGAACTTGAGGTACAGGTAAAACATTACAAAACTACAGCAAATATTCAGCGAAGTTCAAGTAAAAACCCTCCTGAGATGAGATGAGTGATGTTTAGTGTATTTTCATCTTCATCCATTTAGCGCATTGGTTTTTCCTTGTAGAGTCTCTCAATTTTGCAATTTGTTTTCGATTGTTTGGTCTTCATAAAATTCCATTGAAGCAAAAGGTTTGATTTCTAGCTCCATATCATGATAACAATTTAAGAGGCTGTAAGAATCTATCAAATGTAAACTGCATTCTGAAGAAAAAAAGTAAAAAAAAAAAAAGTATTAATTAACAAAAGTAGCGGAGAAATCAAGAGGGATCTAAAAATCATGAGAGAATATAAACCACTTTGATTTTTAAAGTGCAAATTATCTTCTACCTAATCTCAAGACTCCTTGAGACACATGTAATGGTCTTTATGGAAAGTGCAATTTGAGATCAGCACAAGTGAAAATTTCAAAAATAGAAAAAAAGTGGTAAATAAGCCTCAGGATCGTACAAAAACCGCCACGTCCCCAAGGCCGACTGGGTAACTTTCCAGAAACGTCCCTCCGTCAAACACTTGAGCATTGTTAGTGTCCTGCCACTGAAAGTCACCCTCCGGGAGGTATATGTCTCTTTGTAAAGCTCCTTTTTCAGTAACTGGAGCAACAAGGACCTACAAAAACAGAAGAAAAAACCTTAAACTTCAATGAATATAATAACAGGCATCACACTGAAAGCCTAGTTTTGAATATGTAGCCTAGCTAGATTGGAAAGCGAAAGGCTCAAACAAATAAGTACAGTCTATAAAATATCACTATTGTGCCATTTGGTGATCACAATCTTGCCAAATAGGATTCCATCAGCATCTTTGTTAATCATTGAAGGTTAGGATCTCAGTTTGATTTCAGTGACAAGGTAACAATTAATTATTCTTAATCATATTTATTGTCCTGCAAAAATTTTTTGATGAAAAGTTTGTCACCAGAACAGTAGTTAGTTGACGTTTTAAAGGTAAGTGCCCACTAGTGGGTGTAAAAATAATGACAGTGTCACGTTGCATCTTTCGTTATGAAATGACGTATGACTGTCATTACCAATTAAAATGCCTGTTTTGTTTAAATGCAGTGTGTGAACTTTTTACCCAAATCTCCGGGTAATTCGTAAATAATTTACTAGATAATTCATATGAATGACCACACTTGAACCCACTCCTAAACCCTCCCCATTACAGAAATAGTGCAAAACTATGGTTTATAGTGCATATACATTTTCTGAGCATGTGCAAACAAACGACATATACGATCATATTGGTTGGAGGACAGATTGGATGCATACTATGGTCACCACTCGATTTTTATAACCATGCATACTTTGTATGCACTGGTCACAGATTTGAATTTTTTTAAATGTTGCACTAATCCACTAGTTCCACAAGGTGGCAACGTGAGATGCTGTTTCACAGGAAAATACTAAACTTACGAAACGGAATAAAAACAACAAAATAGTAGAGACTGCAACAACAACAACAACAGACACCTGCATTGACAAGCGTTATGCACCTTAAGTTTAGAAGAGTACAAAGACATATTTTCAGTCATAACTTCAGAAGTTTTCAAGAGCGCACGTTGACTGCCTGCACTCATGCAATCAAGTATAGTATACTATAAAAGGCTACACGTTAGGGATGGGCGATATAACCAAAATCTATCATGGTAGAAGCAATTTTCCACCTCGATAACGATATATATCACAACATAGCAATTTGTATCTGAAAACGCACAAATAAAAATCAATACTTTAAGTAAAAAAACAACCATTCTGTTTACTGCAATGTATTGTAAGGTTAATGTGTTTTTTTTCTGAGAACAACAGGTACTATAGTGCCTGACAGTATACCAGTTTTCACCGCTTGCTAAATACCTTGCAAATCATGTTTGTCTCATTCGGATCACTTTTCCTATACCCAAACCAATTCAACACCACAGACGATGCACCTTTTGTATTTACAATCTCCTCGTTTGTTGGTTTCGTCACATGTAAGTGAACTCACCACTGCTTCACTGAGGGGTGTGTGTGCACTGGGAAAAGAGCTTGCGCATGCGGAGCAGTACCAAAGACTCGCTGAAATTTGTCCAAGAAGTCACTTGTCGCTTTTTTTGGAAAAATGTCACCAAGGGGGTCTTAAAAGTCGCTAAGTTGGCAACACTACTTCTTCCATTGTCGAAGTTCATGTTTATTGTGTCGTTACGTTACGGGCACCGTCACGTGTTTTCAACCGCGGTTAAGAAGATAAATCTCTACCGCTTGACAAATTTTTACTGGTTAATCACGTCTATCGGTATATCGCCCACCCCTACTACACGCCAACTGTATGAAATACACCAGGGTTGCCAGGTTTTTGTAACAAAACCAGATCAGTGTTTTAGGTAAAAAAGTGTTGAAGTACTGTATACTTTGGGCTTTACATGCTAGGAAGTGCTATGGGGTGATTTTAGTTGCGCAAAAGCTTACCGTACACACAATAGCATAAGAAACAAACAGCCTCAGAGAGATTTCAAATGATTGACCCACATTGCTATAGTGAGTAAATGTTTGTGGGAATTTCCTCATTATCAGCACATCATTTGCGGGAAAGAGTAGTGGAATTCTGGCTTCGAAAACCCTTCATTAACTAACGTTTCGTCAGAACTTTAATTGTCGAAATCAACACTGAAAACATATAATCTACTGATTTCAGGTTAGGGCTGGAGGTTTGGCCTGTATTGTTTCAAAAAACCAACAAATGATTCAGGAATATGTCCAACTTGGTAAAATCACAGTCACCATGCCTTCGGGGAGCTCAGGTTACTCCTAAATGGGCCAATTAGTTTAAAAAAAAAAAAAAAAAAGTGACTTGTACCTCTTCCTTTTGTATAAGCAGCTTACCTTATTTCCAATAAGGAACTCATCATCAATGGTAAACGTGTTCGGGTCATTTGGACTGAGCCACCACAGCGGCCTGTAGATGGGGTTTCCGGTATCTTGCCATTCCTCTGCATACTTCAGTATCAAAGGAACGACAAAGTCATGGTGCTTGGCAACGTAGAATCTGGTGAGGTTTAGGATCTAGGAAGAAGGTGAAAATGTCAGTGAACACTTAATCAAACTTATATGAAAGAGGATGTGAGCTTTTGTTCGTCTAGTTCTGCTGTGGTTCGTTTCTAACATTCCTTGAGAGGTCATATCCTTCAGTTAACATCCTAGCCAGCCTCTGGTGACGGAAACAAAGCAAAACCACGTTCATAAAAAATTTATTCTTTAGATGAAAAAAAAAAAAAAAGTTTCATGAGATGAATTTTGAATAACTGCCTGAGTTCAGCCTAATTTTAAATGGAGAAAACAGGCCTGCGGCTTCCATTCCCCTTTTCCTCCTATTTAGACCCAACATAGGCATTGGGTCTCTAATGGGTGTTGGGTAATCACACAAAGCTAGTACACACATACACAGTCTGCAGCAGGCAATAATCCAAAGAGAATGGAAAATAACGGCAAGTAAAGCCTTTCAGTATGATCAACACATTTAATATTAATACTAATGAACTATGATTTAAGGGTGTTAAGACTGTCCAGATCATATCCATGAGCCAAAATAAAAACCAACAAATGTTCCAATACCACTTTCTCACTGTTCAAATACATGTCCTAGAGTTATTAAAAGGATAATTCACCCACAAATGCTGTCATCATTTATTCACCATTGTGTCGTTCCAAATCTTTTTTTCCTCAGAAACACAAAATGAGAACATGTTACGACTTTTTTCCATGCAGAGTAAGTCTGAATTGAGAATTAATAATTTAGCTGATTTTTTGGGGACTTTTTGGAAAGACATGACTCAAAAGAATTATTATTTCTTTAATCGGGCAAAACTACTTCCATCAAACATTCTATAGGCAGTCAGAAAGAGGTCAAGATTTGTTTTAAGAATAACATCAATTTCAGTTCTACAAATTACTAATAAAATATACAGTACTGTCCAAAAGTCTAAGGCCCCCCAGTATTTTCAGCAAAATTGAGTTTAAGTAGGTTACTTCCATCATTTGCGGTAGAGAGTCAGTTTACAGTTCTAAACATAATTTTTGTCATTAATTATAATAATGCAGTGAGATTATTGTCTGCACAAGGAGTCTGACAACAGCCAGTGCTCCACACAGAGATCTGATCTGATCATCATCAGTCTGTCTGGAATGACCTGAAGTAACAGAACAAACTGAGACAGACTCAATCCAGGAGAATTGTGGCAACGTCTCCAAGATGGAAAAAACAACAACCTTAAAACCATTTTTTGTTGGTGAAAATACTAGTGGCCTAAGACCTTTGCACAGTACTGTATGCTTGTTTTTGCTGATTTCTTGTTCTTTATGAAGCCTGAAAGCTTCAGCATTATAGTTTTTAATTCTGTTCTGTACGCACACAGCTCAGTAATGTTATGATAGTCATATTCTACAATAAAACTGATTCCTTGAAAAATTCAGGTTGTGGTAACCGCATTTACGTAAATTCTATGCAGAGTGTGTGGAAACGAAACTGAACAACTAGCTGTTATTGAGGTATTTAAACGTGCTTTATTTTCTGTTTGTGCAGTGCAAGAAATCACAGGGTATGTCAGACTCATTAGTGTTGCCAGATCTTGCTAACAAACAAACAGATAACAACAAGCCCACAATAAACTCAAATCCAAACATGTTATCTTGGAAATAAGCCACATACGAAAATACTGCGACACTCCCAGGAGAAAACAAAACAAAACCTGTCCTTCAACTTCCTATTATTTGATCATTTCTAGCAACAAAAACCACTGAAATGTCTACTACCAGAGATCAGGGGAAAAAAAATAAAAATACAATGACCACTATAGTCTGTAAAGTCATATCACTAATGAAACCTGTAATTTTCTTTTTCTCTTATCCAGCGATTCATTATCATTCCTGGTGAAGCGGTTCTCATTACAGTTGAGATTGAAAGTCATAAATTTAAAAGAAACACTAATGCGGACCAGATGGACCCTTAACCACAGGTGATGTTGGGGAAAGTCCAAGCAATTACACCATGAAATGCAAGAAAAACGGCCACCTGGAGGATGCTCTGTGCCGGTCCTAAACTCAAACTGGGCTCTTAGGGCTCAAACATATCAGTGCTCGGGATTGGATATTCTAATGTGTATTTAGGTAGTATTTCGAGGAGGACATTCTCATGGTACACCATGGAGTGAATGACTATTATGTTTTCAATGTTATGTTAGGAGTGTAATAGAAACCATCTTTAATTCCGAGGCATTTAACTCTCAATGGCCAACATATTGCGCCCAGTTATGCTTCCACTTGGCTCCAACTTATTCCCTATTTTCTGACCACAACGGAAAAGAAACTGAAAGCTAAAACCCGGATGGGGCCGAGGACCCGCCCTTGTGGCACTCACCCATTCCTTCTCAAAGACCCATGGAGGTGTCTGGAAGCTGATGACAGGAAGAAAGGCTGCGATTCCCAGCCAGCGAACGAAGAGCTCCTCATCGGCAACCAGTTCGGCAGAGAGAGAACCTCCTGCAATTGACAGTCCCACAAATGCACTCACATGAAATGTGTATTTTTTTTGTGGACAATCACATTTTTCTAGCATTGGGATATATTTTGTTTAGACATTGGATATAAAGCCTACTGTAATATATTTGATACACAAATTTCTCAATGTGATCAAAACTTGCTGAAAAACCTCTACTACTTTAGATGTCTTCTTTCATCAGATTGAAGAAAGTACTGTACATCCCTTTTCAGTTCATTGCATTTGGTAAGTAAATGTAATAACTTTTATATTTTAAGTAATATTTCATGATGAAAAGTTACTGGACTGAAGCATTTTATTTATTTATTTACTCATTTACGATCTTATTGATTTATATTACAATCACATATTTTGGCTCCGTGTGGGAATTTGAATAAATATGACCTCCATATTTTCTCTTTCACACTATATGAGCCATAATAGCCCGATTTATCAAATATGATACATATATGCAAACTTTTTTTGAGTTTGGCTAAAAGATCAATAAACTGTTCAGTTTCAGAAAGATTGAAAAAAATAATTATAATTCAAGTCAACATATTTAATGTAAAATATTATTATTATATTACATTACTCTGATAACATGTGAGGAAAATGTGTTAAAAAACAACAACAGTGCAATAAAGTAACAAATCTAATGCTCCTAAAACAGGCTTATTTTTCCTGATGCATTTTTTAAAATACATTTCCCCCCTTTTGATTAACTGTTCGAATGTGAGCTGGGAATATCCTGGTACATATTTAATGAGATTTTTCATATACTGTGTACTGAACAACTCAGTGCTAGTGGTCTTTTGTTTTTGTAAGGATCAAAGAAGAGAGTTGATGAAATTTGATTGTCTTTATCTACAACATGCATTTTCACAAGAATCTATGCATTCATGTATGTGTGGGAAGGTATTACCTACTGCATCAGGAATGAAGAAATTATATCCCAGAAGACTGTGATGTAGCAGGGATGGAATGATGCCCTTGAGGCCGGAGTAACTCCAGTCTGACTGCAGCGCACTCATACGGATGAAGAGCGCTTTGTGGCTGGACCTGTGCACAAAAATTCAGCTCGTTAAAAAACAATTCCAATCACCTTCAGCACAACTTTTCAAATGCAATTATTTTTTAACGAGTGACTGTCTACTTGACATTTTGGATCTGATTGTTCAAACTGATATTAGCATCTTGACATGAAAATGACGAAATGTCTAAGTCAGAACAACGTAAAGAGTCTTCTACAACGAGAAGAAGAAGTATCATTGTGAAAAGAGAAGATGGGAAACTGGAAATTGTGCCTCTTGCTACACACCATATGTACACAGTGCTGATAAGAGATGATTTTTTATTATTTTAGCAAAATTTCGTTAATGGTGGGGAAAGAGTTAAATAGATTTTAAATCACATGCATGCATGTGGTTTGGATCAGATTTATTAAAAAAATCAGATTTGGTGTATTTTTTTTGGAGGTTCAGACAATAGATTTGAGTTGGACATGCCAAGAATGGATTTTGGATTTTGGTTCCCTGCCTGAACAAAGTCTGTCAATTGTTCTCAAAGTTGTAGGTTGGTCATGATTTTGCCAAATGGGGCAAATGACTGGATTGTCATCTTCAGTTGATCCTTGAACAATGTTCTGTTCAAACAAACTTACCTGAAAATCCCAATCCCAGCCATGACTCTAAACTAAAACCGTACAAGGATGTTGATCCATGTGATCCTTGGCAAACTCACAGTAATTGATTGGGATTATTTAAAACGTTCAACTAAACACCTTGTTCCTGAGGTCACAATGGTATTTTCCCCTATCCTCTCTGCCAGGTCAGCCAGGAGTCCGATATATTCATCCCCAACCCAAGCCAGAGGGGGGCGCAGGGCCTGTTCCTCGAAAGGGTTTCCCTCACCGCCTTCCAGGATGACATACTCCATGCCCAAATGGCTATGTAAGCTGTCCACTTTGTCCAGAAACCAATTTGTGGCTTCTGGGTTGGTGATGTTAAGCTTCACGCTGTACTTTCCTTTCCAATGAGTCAACAGAGGCACCTTATGAAAGAGAAATCATGTAAAAATCAAAAGTAAACAATAGTAATGCACAGGTAATCATCAAAGATTATCAACGCAAAAAAAAAAAGGAAAATTCCTTAAAAAAATATGTTTTTGAATAAACTTGTATACAATTTTCAAGAAAAGTATAGGGTAGCACATTATTTTAAGGTCTCTTAACTAGTTGCTTATTAGCATGCATATTACTAGAATATTAGCCATTCATTAGTAATTAAGCACATATTAATGATTCAAACCAATACCTAAACTTCTACCTTACTATTAATAAGCAGCAAATTAGGAGTTTATTGAGGGAAAGTCACAGTTAACAGTGAATAAGTGTTCCCTTTTCTAAAGTGTTGCCAAGTTTGGATAAATGTTAAGTACTCTAACTATAAAGCAATAACAGTTTTTTCCTTACATCTTTAATACATAAACGTGAAAAGTGTAAACACTTGAAAATGTGAAGTGAAAATCATATTTTCATACATTTCACACATTTTTTGTGTCATATTTGTGACAGATACCACAAACTTAAATCATAAGAATATATATATATATATTAGGGGTTATATATTATCGATACGATACAGTAGTGCCATGGTTCGGTATGTTTTCGATACAGCATAAATAAAATAAAAAAAAGAGAATTTCTTTTTTTTTCTTCACATTTTTATTTATTAAAACTAACATAAAGTATGTTTTGAAAAAGTAAGTCTAGGATGGTATTTATTGATTAATTAAAACGTAATAAAAAGTAGATTTGAGCCGTTTCAAATCGTGAAAGCGGAGCGCCACGTGTTCGTAAACCGTGCGCGCCATCCACTGACATCCAGGGCGCTGTTTCTTCCTGCGGGACAATCCGCGTGGGAGAAGACCATGGGGAGAGATCCACAATTTCATTACTAAGGCTTAGGGGCCGTTCACATGCATGTTCACATTCACATCTTTATTTTCAACAGTTTAAAATCCTGACAGCGCCTTCATGCTTGCCTAGAAACAGCAGAGGCTACAGAAGCACGAGCGCCCAAGCGCTTTGAAATCGGTGGAGGAAGCGACGTGCCTCGCGTTTCCATGCGTTTTTAGACGTAAACTAAAACCATAAAAAAGCAATATATTAAGTGACGTAAAATAAAATAAAACAGACAATTTAAATCTTCCCTTTAAGTTCAAGTGCTAAACTAAAACGGACCAATTTATACAATTCATTAAAACTATATAGTAGGGATGCTCATTTCGGTTATTTCTCGACAACTGACGCACGTTCAGCGATTATTACCGTTTAACCGACAACATTATTTTAAATTAGAATTTAATTCAATTAGAAAGGATAAGCGCCTGTAACCCGCTAAAAATAGTAATATTTGTTTTCTGTGGATTCATTGTACATGCACAAAAACTAGCAAACAACAGAAGACGAAGATTCACATGATCATATCTAACGCGTTTTAATACCATGCGCCTGCAGCACTTTTGAGACCAGAGAAAAAACATTATAAAGGATAAATAGGCATATACGAGAAACATATAGCTATTTTACATAAATAATAAATCCATAAGTCACTTTCGGACATGACAGGAATCCAATCGAGGCACGAGTTCTTTTCATCAAACCATCATTTACTGACAGCAGCTTTGTGCGGAGAGCGGAGCATTTGAATCACGCACAGAACACAAAACTGACGACAGCGGCAGATCTAGTACAAATTTCAGATGACACGCAGCTCATTTCTCCATCACTATAAGTTACCCAAAACACATATAAAAACACCCGGTAGATGCGCGTTTGTGCAGCAGAGCGGCTCTCTTTAGCAGTGTGTGACGAGTCCTGTTAAGTTCACAGCGCATGTGCTCCGAGAATGCGTTTGAATCCTGAACATTCCGTTACAGAAAGCTGTTGTCACTTCCTGTATTAGGACTCAACAACTGGATTCTGCTGCTGTGTGAACGTGGACAATAAAATGCGATTGTTTTTTTGGCAACACAATTTTATATAGACTATGAGTAGGTAAAATGCTGAAATAAATAAATAAATAAAATGACCTTTTAAACGGTTTAACTGATTGTATTAATCGGTTAACGGTTAAAATGAGCATTAAATTAAAAACCTAGAACTTTAAAATGAAACAGATGCAGTGACAAGCACTCAGTGGGTCCTACCGGCCGACCCTGTGGTCCTGAGGGCAGACTCATCCAGTAGTCTTCGATGCCTTCTTGAATGGAGGTCTGGAACTGCTGCGAGTCCACGCTCAGGTACGGGGACAGGGTGATGGAAATGTTTAGAAGCTTTACAAAAGGGAGGTCCCTCGTCTGTCTCTTAGACGTCCTTTTCTTGCTATTGAGGTAGCTATGGTCCTAGAAATGCAAAAAATAATAGGCAAAGATATTAAACAGTTTGTTGTTGTTTGTATAAACAGTCAAAATTGTGGTGCAGAAATGATGCATTTGATCAAATCAAGATGGTTGGATTTTTCTGACCCACACAACAAAAGAAAAGCTTTATAAAAAAATTTAAAAAATATAACTCTCACTGGTATAAGCTAGTTTAGGCAAATACAGTCGAATAAAGTAATATTTCAGAATACATAAAGGTTTTTGATATTGCAGCATATTCTTTAGTGATATTTCATCAAATATTTCATTAAATAAAGCTCTATGCCCTTTAAACGCCAAACACAGCAGCTCACAATCAATGAATATTCCATGCGTATGGCTTATTATGATCTACTGTACTATTGACGAATTATGACAATGTTTACTTAATTGTACATTTATATTATAATATGTAACAGTGATTGTGTGAGCGCAGATTTATGCCCCTCCCCTTTTTAATGTGCAATTGGATTTATTAAAGCATGTACATTACAAAATCCTGTTGAATTTTGGGATGGTTGATAATTCAAAGTTCTGCATTATGCATAAACTCTTTCTTTACTATTGGTATTTTGTTTACTGAAAAACTGTAAAATCTTTGCTTAAATTACACTCTATACAGATTAGGGTGTATCTCTTGCATCTCTTGCTCACCAAGTGAATGGGTGCCGTCAGAATGAAATACACTAAATGCAATATTAAGGCGTTAAACTTTAAACCATCACTTCTGGCCAAATTACAAAGCCATAATCCAGTCAAAAAAAAAACAAAAAAAAAAACATCTCCTGTTGTTTATTACATCAAAATCCACCGATATATTTGTTTAGAGCTGTTTTGGACTGGTTTCTGCTGGTAAACAGTGCTTGGTCTGTGCATATATCGCTCCTGATTCAGACTAGCTGATATTTTCGCTGAAAAAAAAGCAATATTTTGCATGGCTAATAAAGGAATCTCATTCTGATGGCTGAGCAAATCATTTTTTGGAGGGGGTGGTTCTTTAACACGTTCACCAGTTTAACACACACACAGCTTGTGGTCTGGATTGTAGGCGGTCAGATATTACAGACAATGGCAGCCGTCAGCGTTAACGTCTCAGAATTTTGTTGATTATTTTAACAGTATGGAAAATATTATTGTTTTTCCATCACTGAAAATAATACCTCAGCCCCTATTAATGTTTTTACCATGACAGTCGCTAACAGAGCCACGGCGTCTGAGAAAATATAACAATAATGTCCTTTATATTAATCATATCGTACAGGCATGCCGAACGCTTATGAGGAATCTGTGCAATAAATAGCTAATACTGGCAAGTGTTTTTATAACCAAATTCATTCCAAGTCAAGCTGTTGGTTCCGCTTATGACTGTGTTATTTCAGGCTAAAATGGAAAAAAAAAAAACCCCGCTGCAATGGGATTGTTTCCCAATTGGAGTTTCGTATAACTGTCACACAAGGCAAGGTTTTCCACTGCAATTTAGTGCTATGACTTTTATGCAGGGATATGGGAAAGTGTGGTGCATGTATCAGATAGCACACAGAATTATGCTTCATTGTGGGTGTTCTGACATTTGTCTTATAAATACCCCGGTTTTTGTTATTTTAGGTCATAATTAGTGGTGCAACGGATCACAAAACTCACGGTTCGGATCATATCACGGATTTTGAGTCACGGATCGGATCGATTTTCG
>JAUMHP010000084.1:12642397-12660864 GCA_032361065.1 Enteromius trimaculatus
TATATATCCTATTTTCATTTTTCAAGTTTTATTATAGGTTTTAGTCTTTTTTTAAGTTTTAATTAATTTAGATGTACTAATGTTTGTATTTCAACAAACAAAAATAAGAAATGCCTGTCATCTAGCAAAAATAACTATTTTATTTTCTCATCTCTTTTAATATTTTATTTTATTCCAAATAACGTAGTTGTTTTGTTTATGTATTACTTTTTCAAGAAAAGACGCATCACACAGGGTTGACTAAACCTAAAACCGTCAGGTTTTTGTTGATAATAACCCTGCACCATACATTTTTACAAAATATATCTATAGTATTTATTTTTAAAAATATGTCTATAGTATATATACATTTTTTATGTATTAGTTTTAGTTGATTTAGTTAGTTTAGCACTTCAGCTTGATGACAAGTATCTAATTCAATACACATTTATATTATTTTAATCAATTAACATTTTTAATGGTTATAGTAAAACATAAGATCCCCGCTACTCAGTTGTTGCACTTATTTGTACACAACCATACACATATACATATACATATACATTATATATATATATATATATATATATATAAACATAAACCATAAAAAAATCGATTGATAGATGAATTGAAGAAGCACTTCAGTTGGCTCTGTGGAGTGTGGGGGCCGGTGGGGTACTGAGGCGGAAAATGAAGGCTTGAAGGCCCGGAGCTACAACAGGTGCAGAGCCGAGCCGCTGACGGCCGGAGATTAAACAGACCACTGAAGGTCAGAGACGGGGAATATACTGACACTGAATCACTTCAGCTTTCTCACAATCTGTTTACTACATGGAGTTCATTGGTCATTGTTGTTATTATGATTGTTATAAAACTACAAGCTACTTAATTTGATGCTTTAAGATTATTGTTGTTATTATTATTATTGGAGTAAGGAGAAAAGAGGCTGAAAATTCAGCTTTGCATCAAACGAATTAAATACATTTGGACATATATTGTGATGATATTTTACAATATCACTTTCTGTTTAAATAAATGCAGCTCTGATGAGCATAAAAAAACTTATATCTAAACAAAAACACATATTTCATGGATCCCCAGCTGATATACAGAGCAGTCAGATGTTATTGTGTTGCAGGAAGCTGGTGACCCACCATGTTGGCGAGGAGAGCAGTGGAATGTTCGTCGAGGCTGATGACTCCCTCCCCCAGGTGATGCCGCTTCAGCCGGTTTGAGAAGGTCCTCAGCTCGCGCTCCAGCTTGGCCCCCGAGTCCACGTTTGCTACAAGTTTCCAGAAAGGCAGCCTTCAGAGAAATATTGTATTTGTTAGAGTAGTCTTTTTAATAAATGTACACCAACACATCGGGGTAGTGTTGACTAAAACCTTAAAATAAAAATGTATTAACAAAGTAAAAATATAATATAAACAACATTGAATTTATTGTATCAACTAGTCATCGAGAAAACATTTCTAAAATTCATTAAAAGTTCTATTAAGTACAAAAATGACTAAAAACGGTAAAGCTTTATTTTAAAGTGTTACACCTTACATGTACTTAGTATTAGAATAAAAATAAATTATGCATAATTACATGCAAGTAACCCTTCCTAACCTAGCAACCAAACCCTAACCATATTCCTCATTACTTCAATATCAGCTCAGAGGAGATTGGTTTTTCTTAGGGTTGTGTATTGGCATGAATCTCATGAAGTGCTTGCAGGATTCATCAGTTAAATTACTCTACAGTGTATGCATAGAATGTATTAAAAAAAAAGATGCATATTTTAGACCCTGCTTTAATTGTTCACAGTTTAAATTTACAGTTGTGACATACAATGACAGACTTAAGCTTTGAACACTGAAACGAAAGCTGGAACAATTCTTCCTTCCTCCATTACAGGTGGCGAACTACATTAGTAGTAATGTGGTGGCATGCCCTGATGCTAGTACTTCCCGACAGTGTTTATGTTCAGAGATGAAGACTGCCATCTAGCAATGGAGTATGAACTCAAAACAAACAACAGCCATGAATCAATGATTTTTTTTTTTTATATCGATATATCGAGAATCGATACAGTATTGCCAAATTAATACTGTAAATACGGTGTATCAATATTTTCTTACACCCCTAGTTTTCCTTTGCTAAAGTAAGGAAACTTTGCTTCCTTTGCACCTGTAAACAAACTTGCAAGACTAGCATATCTCAAAGGCACAAGAACGGCTTCTGTGTATGACCAACACAGTCTCTTGACCAATTCGGACGCATTCGTGCTAATTCGTATGACCTCATTCGTACGATTTTGTATGATTCGTCTAAACCCCAGTGACGGGTATGTTTAGGGGCGGGGTTAGGTGTAGGTCATTCGTACAAATTCATATGAATTGGCAACTCGTGAAATACGTACAATTTACCAAAAATCATATGAATTTGTACGAGTGAAGTCATACGAATTAGCCACCTCATAAAGTATGTACGAATTACCGTGAGACTGGGCTGGTATGACAGATAACGGAAGTGAGAGAAAGTGTTTGTTACATTTGAAAATGTGGATATTTCTCTTGCAAAAATGCACAGATTCGCTACAGGACCCCTGCTCAAACAGAACCCCCCTGCAATGATAATGCTTAGAAGAGACAGGTTATTTTTTTATACAACTCCAATTGGATTGGTCTAAAAGAGGAAAAGTTATATACACCTAGAATGCCTTGAGTGTGAGTGAAACAGAGGATAATTTTTATTTTTGGGGGAACTTCTTTGAGACTTTTAAAAAAAAGAAAGTGATGTTTAAAGGCACAATACGTTTTCGCCACTAGAGGTCGCATTTTCAAAACAATAACAGAGGCGACGTTCTATGACGGAGCGTGAAACGTTGGGAGATGTCATTTTCACAAATCATGTTCATGGATGAAAAGCTCATTTATATCACCTAACCACCTGTGCATGACTATTACATACACAATTGATAATGTATATTTGCTTACCCGGTCTATTAAAAAACATGCAAGAACGGTCTCTGTCTAGTTCGAGGTTTTCGCGAAGCTCCCTTCATTTAGGAAACACCACGCCGATATTTGTTGTCGTTTATTTGTTTCAGTATCTTCTTGCCTCAGTTTGTATACTTCTACATTTCTTGGGATTATCGACAGTATAATCATGATCCATGATATCGAAAAGCACAATAAATAACTACCACTTTCGCGTTTGTTCACGCGTGTTGCCATAATATGCATAGGCGGAAGTACACAACTGCATGAATATATAACATAGTGCAAGTGGTTTTTGGATATTTTATAACAAAAATCTTACATATTGTGCCTTTAAAAAGGTGTGCACATGTTTCTAATATTGGACAGGTACTTATAATCATAAGGCACAAATAATTGTGAAATTATTGCATTGCGATAAATGCAAATTTACAGATGATAATTAAAAGGTAAAGTTATAGTACCGTAAGACATCCATGTTTGGCAGCTGTCGTCTGGCTGTGGAGAGCTGCTGCATGGACTCTTGATGGACGGCTCGAATGTTGTGTCCAACACACACGGTGTACTGAAGTGGCATGCGCTCCATGCTGGGCGGCGTCTGCAAACAGAACTGCTGTCTGCTCTCCATTCCCACATGAAGCGGGATGTTCGGGGCCACGAGAACTGACACACCTTTAAAAAAAATACAACAACACTGGGTTACTAATAGTCAGCTTTGCAAATGTTAAATCCTCAAGACTGATGTTTTGTGGCATTTAGTCCCTGACTGTTAATTGTGAGGTTGTTTAAATGCTGTTGAAATGAAAATGACCTCATGTCACCCTCACTTACCTAAAGCCATTCTAGTTAATGCTTTATAATGGTATGAATACATGTAACATTACACCCTATTTAAAATGTATTCCTGTGATTCAAAGTTGAATTTTCAGTGCCATAACTCTAGTTTTCAGTGTTACATGATCCTTCAGAAAATATTCTGATATTCTGACTTGCTTCATAAATGGCAGAACAGCATCCATAAAATATTAAATAAAAATTCTAATGTACTATCAGCTTGAGCTAGTGCAAACCCTTATTTGGTGTTAAAAACTACTGTCAGGTTTGGACTGGTAAATTTATGGGAGGAGATATTTTAAATAAATCACACAACATGATTCAGTAAGATTTGTGCTTGTCAATTCACTGGTATTTGAGGCATTATTTAACAGCCAAAAACAGCATATCTTGTTCTTTAATGAGCACCTTGTTAGTAAATCACACACATAATTTTCCCTTCCCATAAGCATTATGAAATTGCACTCTAATCGGCGAATCGCTAAATGTGGACTTGTGAAACGACACTGCCCCAAAACCCGCATATATTTCCATATTTCCAATTTCTTAAAGATAGTGTAAAAAATGCTCATTTTACCCCGTCAAAAACAGCTCTTTAGAAATCACTCTGTTCTGTGTACTTCCCCTTTAAATCTTCAAGAGCTTTACTGACCCCGCCCCTCTTTTCCGAGGCACTCTCGGAGGATCTTTTTTTTTTGCCGTATTCATAGTAACACTTGCTAATTAGCACATTATTAGGAAAGTTGATTTGCAAAGATTCATTAAAAGACATTATACTCACTGCTTCTGTAGGTGAGGCTGGATCATGAATGATTCGCGCGAACAAATGCATTTCAGCTGATCAATGTCACGCTTCTCTTCAGACCCAAAACTTACATTAACATTGGGGGTAAATGACTACTGCTATTTTCATTAATACATTCAACAACAAAACAACTCAATCTCTTGCTTGTCTGTGCATCCCGGATGACCCCTTTAATGCGAGAATGTACAGTAGTTGTTTCTATAAACAAAAAGTTGTAAATTACTTACCCAATATTATTTTGTAATGGGAATAGTGCTGGTGCTAATGGGGTGTTGCTTTGGAACGGGCGAGTATGAGGCTTGGGGTGGGGGTGGTCTTGTATTACAGTATACTCACTACAAAAATCTAGACTACACCACTGGGTGTTCCATACGAAACGTACTGTACTGAACCATACTTACCACTTACAATTTGATCCAATTTAATACAGCCTTGCGGAATAAGACTATTCATTTTATTTCAAAAGAATGGTAGCATGTCTTCCCGTTTCAATAGGCAATACGAAATAGCAGTCATTTCATCGGAAATAACATGGTGAACAGTTCAGTCAATGATGCTGACATAAACGTCTTGGACACTGCTGAGCCATCAGGTGATTTCAGATCACACATTAACTCCTGTAACTGCATTCGTGACTCTGTATGAATGGCAGACACAGCATGAACGAAACCAAATACCGTCTTTCGACCTGCCCCAGTAAAGCAGCCTTTACAGCCCGATGTATCATGGAAATTCCAAGACTGGGACGTTTGGAGCAGGAAACACTGGGATTTATAATTGAATCTTTATATTTTCAAAGCTTCTAGAGAAGGTGGGTGGTATAAGAGGGTCGCTTCTGATGTCTTTCTGCACCTGAAAAGTTGGAATTATGTGAAGCAGATAATGGTGTGCGCAGATGTAGCTGCCCTCCCTGGAATTCCTCCTGCTTCTCGGATTTCACCTCCATGTCAATGTACCCCAGTGTAGAGGCACACAGCACCATCCGTCCGACTGCCCCTCACCTCACCCAAACTAACACCACGACTTTAAAATGAGATTTTAAATGAAACAATACGATGAGCAATGCATCATTTCAAAAGGTCATTTTTTTGTTATTCAGATGTGATGTAGTTCAAAAGAAATAGGCTGATTATCAGTCAAATTTTATTCATTTATACAGTACAATTTTTCTTTAAAGGAACACACTCCACTATTTCTGGCAATAGGCTCATTTTCCAACTGAGTTAAACAGCTGAGTATTATTGTTTTTGAATCCATTCAGCTGATATCCGGTTCTGGCCGTAGCACTTTTAGCTGCAATTAGATAATTGAATCTGATTAGACCAGTAGCATCTTGCTCCAAAAAACGACCAAAGAGTTTTTTCCCCATTTAAAACTTCTTTAATTTAAAACCTTTAATCTTATATAGTTACATTAGTCACGCACGCACTGTAAAATTTTGGTCATGGTCATTGGCGGAAGTCCTGTGACACCATCATCAACAACCAGTTGTTTATTTGTTTCCGTACACACTGCACAACATTTCTGTAAATGCGGTTGTCACTCCCTGCATTTTGCGGGAGTTAATGCGGTAGTAGTGCGGTTCTCACTCCCGTAAATGACTGAACTGTGTGTATAGTACAGATTTAAGCAGTAAAAAATGAACTGACAACCGAATTTGAATGCAGTGTGTACGTGGCCATCGTGTACGAAGACTGACAGAAATGAAGAGATGCAATTTTCTAGGCTGATAATGGCTAGGAACTATACTCTCACTACGATGTAATAATCAATTAACTTTGCTGCCGTAACGTAACGTATAACGTAGCACCTGAAAATGCAGGGGATTATTTCTAGGTGCTGCGTAATATCATTGTGCCTGCTGCACCCATGGTAGAGTCGAAGTTTAAATAGGAAAAATATCAAAACTCTTTGGTCATTTTTTGAGCAGGATGCTAATGGTCTAATCAGATTCAATGATCTATGCTAAGCTACAGCTAAAAGTGCTACCAATAGACCCAGAGATTGACTGAATAGATTTAAGAATGGTAAAACTCAACTGTTTAACTCTAGGGGAGTTTGAAAATGAGCCCATTTTTTTAGATAGTATTCCATTAAACACAAGTACAGCAAGAACAGCACAAGTAATGATGATTAAAGGGATAGTTCACCTAAAAATGATCATGTTTTTTGACTTTCCGACTCTGTATAGACAGTAACACACATTCAACCCCCAGAAGTCAAGCAAGGACAACACTGTCAAAAAGTCAGTGGCTTAACCTTAATTTTATTAAAAAAAGCTTTATTTGACAACTTTTTCTCTTCCGTACACATTCATGAGAGTACCACAACGCATGTTCGGCACTATTTTAACAATGTCCTTACAATGTCTGGGTCTTGATTTCATCAAAAATATCTTTATTTGTGTTCCAAAGATGAATAAAGGTGTTACAGCCAAAATGAGCTGTCACTCAGTACAGGGAACCTAGGGAATGACTGCAAGCTTGTAGATGTCGGTAAACAAACATTTATCAAAACTGAATAAAAAAAACAAAACAGTTTGATGACTTGAGGAATGCAGTTGACAAAACAATGAAATGTTTTTCCTCATTGTCTCATTAGTTTCCTTTTCCCTGTTATTTTGAGAAACTTATCTTAACTAAGATTCTTTGGCAAACTTTGCAGGTTCCCTCGATTCCCTCCCACTGATTAGACTTGGAGAGAAATGAAGGCTGCTGTCGTGGCTTGCTTTTATAAATAATAGCGTGTAAGGGTGTAACATCTACTAACTATCGCACCTGCTGTAGACTGCCAAGTGAAGGAAACAAGCCAGACGGTTATCCATAAGATTATGCATACGTTTCTGAAAGGGCCAGTTCATGCCAAAAATAAATATTCTGTCACTGCGTTTCAAACCTGTATGGCTTTCATTCTTAAAACAAACAAAAACAGGGTTTTTTATTTTCCGTCAATGTAAATCAGAGGAGCCCAATGTTGATTTGGACCCCACTGAGTTTCATTGAATGCATAAAAACAGAAACACCGGCATGAGGGTGAGTAATGACAACAGTATTATCATGACTATCACTAAGTAGAAATAATGAGAGTATCAATTTAATTATCCAAACATATAAAAAATGCATTTTAATGCACAAATAGGAGAGAATTCACAATTGGAAGACCTGAAATGAAAATGAAACCTCTTAAAACTACTTTTCAGTTGTTTTCTCCTTTGCAAATATTTCTGTTTATCAAGTTATACGGTACATTATTCATTTATTGTTCAAAAGCTGTTCCACTCTCTGCTCTCATCCAGTCCATATTAGGTGAAAAAAGTGAGATGGGATGCTGTTATTCATCTTTGCTTTAAAGACAGAGTGGAAAATATTTCAGGAAAGCTGGTAGTAGTTACTGTGTTGAATTATCCTAAAAATAATAGACGCTCCCCCTCTTTTTCAGCTTCTGTAGAGCCCACCTTGCTCATAACTCAAGCCCAAAGTCTCTTAAACGTCAGCAAATGACAGTTATTTATTTGTCTCTGTGCAGAACCCATGTCATACACACCTTAAGAATGGGGCCTCAGAGTGTTTGAAAGGTAAAACTCAAAGCGCTGGACTCCGGACGGATACAAAAAATTAACTTTGATTGCCAATCTGCATGACTTCTCACGTGTCACATAACTGTTCATTAGTGGTGGTATCCAGGTCATGCATCACTTCTACTAATGCTTATACTGAAGGTTAGTGATAGGGCATTGGTCTGGCAGAAAATAAATTAGATTAAAATTCCCATTGACTTACATTTAAGGAGACTTGAACTGGTGTCTTTTGACTTTTGGAAATAGTCTACTGTAGCAACCACCTACAAAACTCTAGCTTGAGACTCCATTTGTTCCATTTTCAAACTAAAAATAACTGTTGCATGCTTTTTTTAAGTGATTTTATAGAGCAGTGGGGTCAAAATTTAAACACTGAAAAAGGTTTTAAGTTCAAACTGTTTTATTGTATCACTTGCGAATATCTTAATTTTCACAAAATGTTGTTATATCTCTGATTTAAAAAATATTTCATGCAATTGTAAATAATAAAACATTTTATGACATAATATGTAATAATAGTTATTATAAAAAATATATATTGCTTGGACAACATAACATCTCGTTATTACGACACTGTTGTGTGTAAAAAATATTATGATTGTGGCAGCACCATCATACAAAATATAAACATATTTTGGTTCACTGTGTACTATTCAGAATCCTTTCATAGAGAATTACATTAAAAATATACAATAAAATATATACAATACAATATAAAAATATATCTAATTACAAAACAGATGTTCTAGAACTGTTGATCTATATTTTTTAGCACTTTTAATATTTTGGCATGGAGTTTAGGCGAGTAGTTTTTTTTCTTCTAAATTACAGATTTTTTTCCCGTTCAATTTTTTTTTTTTTTTTTAACAAAGTATTACATCGTGACTATGCGACACTACCTAAACAGATACTTCCATTACCGTCTCATGACCAATTCGTACATTGTGCTAATTCGTACAAATTTGTACGACCTCACGATTTTGTACGATTTGTCTAAACCCAGTGATGGGTAGGTTTGGGGGGAAATTAGATGTAGGTAAATCGTACAAATTCATACGAATTGGCAACTCATAAAACACGTACGATTTAGCAAAAAGTGAGGTTCAAATTAGCCACTTTGTAAAATATGTACGAATTGCCATGAGACTGCATTAACATTTCCACACTCATTGCTACTGAACAAGGAAATAAGTAAATAATCACTCACACTTTAGTGTTAACACTCCTGTGGACAAGAACATATATTTTTTCATCATTTTTTGGTGTGTGTATGTGCACACAAAATTGGAGCAATGAAAAATTTATTATTTCCAAAATTAATTTCGATTTTCGACAGACAATGAAATTTTAATTCTTTGAAGCTTTGATGGTGGCAGTGTCTATTTACAACTTTGGCATTTAAATAAATTGTATTAATTAAATAACCTTATTTATTTATTCATTTTACTAACTGAAAACTTGTTGTTGTTGGATATAGCTAACATAGACAAAGGGGGACATCATTACTTGGCAACCATCAAAATCTAAAAATGTCTCAGTCTCTTTTCTTTCAGTCATCAGGTTGGACCAGACACAACTGTCGACGAACCCCGTAAAGGACACAACTTGCCTGGACACTTCAATAATGTCTCTCATCAACAAAGTGGACAAAGCTATTTGACAGACGTCGCATGACTGAAGCTCCACATCACCAACCTGTTTAAAACCACTATCTGATTTCAAGGCCCAAATGTATATATACAGTGCTGAAAAGTGTACCTTTGGGTTTGCCCCGGGTCGCCGGGGGCTCGTTTTACAGGCCTGAGCAACAACACGCCATTTGGCTGCACAGCGGCGACTCAGGAAAAACAATTATGTCCATTATCAACACACCACCGACCAATAGCAGCCGAGAGCTGTGGCCACAGGCAGCTGCTGGGTCTCCTTACGAATCTGAGCCAACATGATTGTCATTGTTATGCCACTGGGCATTATACACCACGATATGTCTGCGGTTACTTGGCAACCGGGAACAGCTGCATTGGCAGGAAGCTCAACATTTCTGTCTTAAAAGTGAGCCAATTAAAGAGGGGTTTGAGAGGTCTCTACAAAATCAAGGCCGTCCTTTAGCGAGGTGGAAAAGGGATTAAAATCATGCGACCGTTTTGGTTAAACTGCTCACGGAGTTACATAACATTCAGTGGGCCAAACAATGATCTAGGAAATCATAAAAAGGCCTTTGTTTATGTCACATGACGAATATAATGTCCTTAGCTGATGGCATGCCCTTTCGCTTTAATCTAATTCGGTTCAGCTGTCTGGGACGCAGATTACTGCTTTCACCTTTCAGCTGCCGAAAGCTCACACGCACACTTGGAAGACACCAATGCGGGCGCAAACAATGCGGTGGTACGAAAAAAGCAGCGTGACTGTGTTGAGTAAATAGTTATTAATTGCTGGATTGAGCGCGGGTGACGAGGTGCTGTGAGAGTGTGAGAGTGTCTCGGCTCGGAGCGGTAACCATGTTTAGAGACCAGCTGCCCACCCACACGAGCCTCGCATGGCACGCCTGCTGCTCCGAAGCACGAGGGGTCATCGCAACGTACCTTTGGTGAACGTATTTACCATTTACTGAACATATAAAACGTCAAATCTGGCCCAATATATTTTGGGGTCTAAAGACGTGCAACGTTTGCACTTTGAGTGCGAGTATTAGTGGCAGCCTAAGTTAAGAAATCAAACTCTTAAAAGTACTGTGTTACAATGTTGTGTTACTCATTTTCATGAACATATATTAACTATTCCCTAAACATATAAAAAGTCAAAGTCCGTTCAACATGCTTTTTGGGACCCAAAAAGAGCTACGTTTGCACTTTGAGTGTGAATACTAGGGGCAGCTTACTGTCAAATGTCTTAAGAAACCTAACTGCAGTGTACAGTATGTTACAATGTTGTGTTACTCATTTTGGTTGACATGTATTAACCATTTATAAAATGTCAAAGTCGACATGCTTTTCCAAAAAGTGCTCTGTATTAGGAGTGTGAGCACTAGTGGGACAGTAGTTTACTGCCACCAGCACTAAAAACTAATACATTACAGTTTTGTGCTATTTATTCTAATTAAGGATGGATGGCATTACATTTCATTACATTACACTGTTTTTCTTAGTGATATTTAGTGGAAGTTTATCAGGAATTTGCAAAAAGCTTAATGCTCACACAAAATACAACACTGCTTGTGCAATTTAATGGCAAATGCTCTAGTACAGTACATGTGGTATGACATATATGCCAAGAGAAAAACAACACACACACAAAAAGGGTTGCACCACCCCAAAATAAACATTTTTGTCATTATTTACTTCCATGTCGTTAAAAAAAAAATAACAAAAAGAAAATTAAACAAAAACCTAAAAGCTTTGTTCACTCACAAATTAATAAATTTTAGAAGAAAACTGGAGCCTTGAATACTGTCAACGCCCAGAAATGCATGAAAGACAGTCGCTTTATTAAATTCAGACTGAATCAGTGATTGCAGAAGGACTATTCTTACAATGTCTTTCCTGTTTTTCTCAATGCAAGCTCAAGTAGCTCAATGCAGTGTGTCCAAATGCATGCTCTAAATAAAGCACATTTGAGCTATATTTAAACATTAAAACATAAAAAAAAACCACAGACCACCAATCACTCCAAATTTCATTTTGGTGGTCCGATTTGACATCCATTCACCAGTCCTGTCTTGAGCAACAGATCCATAATATATGTTTAGATTGCTGCTTGTTTCACTGAAATTAAGTAGACATCGTTACTTTTGGCTAATGAACCTAAATGAATATTCTTTGTTAATTACAATTGCTGTATTCAGTTTTTTCCTAACCATGGACTAAACCACTTCTCAGAACAGTTTGTGAACTCGTTTGAAAGAGATTGATGATGTGCTGTCGTGATGGATTGTGACAGAACCTCCCATCTTTACACAGGTAATCTGAAGGTCTTTCCGGGGTGCTCTCCGCCACCTCCCTGACCTTCCAGATTCTTAGAATACCACATTTAGCCAGATGGCCAATTCTAGGAAGCGTCTCGGTGGTTTCAAACTTCCTTCACATGTCAATAATGATGCACGCATCTGGGAAGCTTGAATTTTATAGCTTTTTCCAGCTAAAGGGATTGACACACTGCTATACTGGAGGTCAAAGCCGGTTCTGGTTTCTGCTGTGCGGTTGATCATATGTCTCGAAGTAAATTTACGTACCAATAACCGCTGCTTTAAGTTTCATAAAATACATGTGTGTCATTTCGTGATCATCTTTGCTCTGGAACTGTGTATTTAACCCTTTGATTATTTTACAATTCTGTAACATTAGAAGTTAAACTGTTCATTAAATTAAACAAAAATCAGCTAGGAAAAATGTTAAAATAATAACCTATAACGGTAAACCTTTAACAATTAAAAAGAAAACAAGGAGAGATCATGGGTTAGATTCTCATATAAAAAAAAAATATACACCAAAACAGAGTACACTTTTCAAAAAACTTAGGACATTTAGGTAATTAATACTATAAATCTTGAGGGAAAACTAAATATTTGTTAACACATATTTTCATGTTGTAGACTTATTTCACAATAACTACTAGAATCTAAACTGTGGACCGTTTGGATGGACTACACATCTGTCCGTAAACATCTCCCACTGTGCCTTGAATCAAACTAAAAGCCAGACATAAACACAATGGTTATTTAAATCTGCCTGAGATTGTTTGCTTAATTAGCTCTCGATATAAACATCAGGCATCTGCTGACAAATACCAATGGGTTCAGACTCAAGTCTGAGGTCTTTTGTTTTGCAATCTTTCAGCGAGCAGAACTAACCATGCGTATTGTGTTACTCTATGTACAGTAGAGCCCCGTGATCTCAGGCCCGAGGCAGTTTAGAATTGTGTACATAGTCACAAGTGAATGCATGTTTGGACTAGTCATCAAAGTGTGAAAGAGCAGGGTGTCCAAATTTGGCTAAGGGAGTGACGGTTAGAGACACGGAACTTCTCTTACCTGAAGATCCCAGGAAGTAGCGTTCTAAAACTGATCCGAAGCCAGAAGGGTTGTCCCTAAGGTCACTGACTGTGAAGGGCTGCATGGAAATGTTGGCATCGTTTATCGGCCAGTTGGGCGCACGGACACTGGCACCGCCATACCACGAAATATTCACCATGGAGAAACAGTCCTGAGAGAAAAACATGGCAAATATCTGCAAAAAGTATTGTTGTGGTCCATCTACACCATAGGTCAATCATTTATCGTTAAAGTACCACTTATACAACCGTTGATTTAGGTTCTTGTGTAATGTTGGGATGTCTGGACATCCAGTTAAGAAGCTTTTGCCTCTCATAACAGACGAAAACAGGGGCAGAATACCTATGAGTCAAAGGATTGGACTGAACAAAGCGTTTTTGGCTTAAATCTAAAATAACACACGACAGAGCATTACTGCGATAGGAAATGTGGGGAACGAAGGGATTAAACTCAAAAACTTCCGAAATGCATTAGGCGCTTGCTGAACAAACAAAGACATTATCTTGTGAAATGTATCTCTGTGGCCTTTTTTTGTCTGGTGAAACTTTAAAAACTTTCTTGGCAGGTACAAATGCAAATTAAATCCGTATTTATGAACAGCAATATGACCACATAAAACAAAGCAGGCTATTTAAAAATCAAATAAAAGCCACTAATTAAATAAACAAAAAAAGTTGCTAGCATTCAGATGTTAAAATGTTAACTGTTCTGAAACCTTTAAATAGTTGCATAAACTAAATTAGATCAGAAAGCCCTGTGTATTGTGTTTCAGTCAGGACTTCAATCATTTCAGTAACTTAAAAAAAAATATTAAATATATCAAGCAATTAATAAACCCTAGCGAAAAAAAATCGGTCGCTTAGCGGTAACCATGGCAACTACAGCGATTACTGTTAGGATCATCACTTGCAAAACAAACAAGGCTGTGTTTAGCTGCAACTATCTGTTTCTATTTTTTCTTTTTACACCATAAACGGTTTTGTTGATTCTTGCTATGGTTTATTATTAAATAAATTTGGGTAAAAGTTCTACATGTTACAATCTTATTTTGAAACAAAGACGGTGATTTATTATTTTAAAGAGAGGGCAATTTATTCTTGTGGAACTTCTTCAATGACGTCAGGCTATTATTGTTCTATTTGGAACATAGCCTTTATTTTTTTTTCTCAAAAAGTCATAATACCTTCAGGTCCACATGACAGTGAACTGGGGTCCAGGTTACGCTGTAACACTCGGTATCGGAGTCCTCCTCCGATTCCAAAGATATCTTCACCTCTGCGACCGAATCCCAAGTGTAGCAGAACTCGGTTTTGTTAAGCCAGCACATGTTCCTCACGAACGGAACCTCAATATCGACGTTCCCCACGTTCTCCACGTCTATCTCCGCAAAAGTCTTGTCCTCAGTCAGTGTCTGTATGACGAGAGTTTGCGTCCGTCTCTCCCAAATAAGCCCACTAAAGCTCCCCTTCAGGATCCAGTTCTTGTTGGGCTGATCCACAACTTGCCAATAAATGATCCCAATCGTCATGACAAAAAAGACAGCGACTCCCAAGCAAGCAATAGCCCCCTTCCAGGTCTCGTTCATCTCTTTCAACCCCGTGTCCCATGTCACCTCTGGGATTGGACTTGGGTTCCTGTTGCGAGTGTGTGGCATGGTTTCACAAAGAAGACGACGACTAAAACATCTAATCAAAAGTGACGATAAAAAACAACAAACTCTCTGCTAAAACATGCAGAAGCGTCATCATGTCTCGCTCGTTCACGCTTTGGACTGTCTGTGAACGTGAAGTTTTGAATTAGATCTGATTGCGTTGTTGCGCGCACCGGCCGCCGGTCTCCAACGGTTCCAGGTCAAGTTCTCCAAACACGATCATTCCAGAATAAATCGGAAAAAGAATGCATGCTGCTTCCAGTGCTACAGCAGGTTTAAAGCATCGATCGCAGAAGAGTGAGCAGCCTTACCCGGGTTTGGCAGCAATGCCTACAAATAGCTCCTCAGCGGCTTATTTGCTTGGCCTGCACTTTTGCGCGCTGCTGTGACGTAACTCCATACCGCTTCTTCATAAAGGTACGACAGAAAGTGATTACGCGAGCTTTGCGATTACCGGGGCCCCGGGTCAGAAGCCGGACAGGGCGCAGTGTACGGTGAATCTCCCATTCTCAATGAGTGCACGCGCGTGGTATTTGGAGACGCGCGTGCAGAGTGATGGACTGGCATACATGCATCGACGCTGCGCACAATGTTTCAGCGTCCTTAACGGTTTAAAGCAGGTGCGGGAAGGAATCCTTCATTTTTAAAAAATACAGGTTGCTTATTGGAATCAGTGGTTTTATGAAGACATCCTTGGAAACTTTCTAATGTAGAAAAGTTTTTTTTTTTTTTTTGGTAGGAGAAAAAGAAAAATATTCTTGAAAATGGTTTATATACCGTTAGCTTAAAACGTCGTTTGTGTATTGAACAAAAGCATTCCTAAATGGCCTACATTGTGTGTTGTGTCTGTGTGTGTGTGTTTATTGTGTTTTGTGCATCTTGATGTGGGTGAATGATAAGTAAAATGTCCGGGATGGCCAACATTTTTAAAATGCATATAATCAAAATGTATTTGTATTCCAAAATAAATAAATAAAAATAATAACCTAATGTATAGTGTGTTTAAGTCTAAGCTTCTATTTGAATTGCATTTTTAAAGTCCTTTTGAACAGTTTAATACATAAAACAAGTGATACTGTATACACCATTTATACCTTGTATATATTGCTTGGCAGATTATTCACACATTACAGTCTATTACTGATTACATATTACTTTATGAAAATTGTAGATAGTAATGTAGATTATACATTTAGATCATGTAATCAGACTACCATGTAGTAATTAATTTTTCACCTATCTAGTTTTAAAGTTTCAGGTAAATATTTTAGGGGTTTGGCTGACACACAATGGAAATGTCCGCATGAACAAACATTTATCAGCATGAAATTACAGTTTTTCTCGATTGCTAAAACACAATATCCAAGCTTTTAATGCTATTTTTCTAAAAGCAAACCCATTTCCCTTTACTATTCCCTGCTTTAACACGAGTCAAATTTGGTGAACTATTAGTGCAAAACTCCCTACATTTGTCATTGCTTACACCTTGTGGTCATTTAGAAAACACTAGCATTCAATAATGTTAACACAGTTCTGCACAGCTTGAGCTCAGTTAGCACACAATTACCCAGGTGGAAACACTAGGAGTCAAAATTTTATCAGAACCTTCGATGGAGATAAAAGGTCAGTTTACAGTTATTCTCAGGGGCTTTGGTCCATTTCTCAGATCAGAAATGAAATTCTCAGAACTACTTGTTCAACCTCCACATCATCTAGTCTCTTGTGTAGATCATAAAACATTTCTCATTCTTTTGATCAAGTTGCCATTGCTCTGGTACAATCATGCAGCTGATTACGTATATTTGATTTTGATCTGATTATGTACACAGTGACATCTAGTCATTACTGTAATATATTGTTTACTGTAAGTCATTACGGTAAACACAAATTGGTTGATTTAACTGTCATAAACTGTCAACCAAATTTTCTACACATTTCTTTTCATATACAGTCTTTTTCAATCAATATCCCACATACAGTAATGTGTACATTTGTACTTTTGAAATGAATATATGGCATACATAAACAACACTGATGCCGCAGTTCATAGATCAGGTAGTACTAGCAGAGTGTACTGTTATATTGACAACATAAAGCATCTTGTTTGTGAACAATGACACAAGGACATCAGGCATACACAATGATTTTACATTGGCTCTGTCTTTTGTGTTCATGTAAAAAAGTTTTTTGAGGAGGAGAACCATAAGCAACATAACTGGTTTGGAAATATGGTCTTGAATTAATTGCACCAGTGTGTAAAACTCTGTTGTAGTGTGTGTGTTTTTGAGGGCTTGTGTTTGATGTCTGAGGGCAAAGTTTGTTTTTTCAGCAAAAGTTAATGGTTTTGAGTGTAGAGCTTCATTTTGACCTGAAAATAGGATGTTTGGGAAATTGGGTGAAAAGTTATGGATTTGTGTTTACTGTTGTGAGAATATGAGGCTTAGTTGCAAGAAATGTGTTTAATCAATTGAGAAAAACTGTAATAATGACATTACATGGCCAAAGTCGTCCAGGTTTGAAATGCTTTGCCCGACTTTCCAGATCGTTTACTTACTGAAGTGCTTACTGACGTGTATAATTATTGTTTCATACATGGTACAATTATATAGCATGGCATGGTTGGCCAATGTATTGTAAACATATACATTTACACAACATTTACAGTAGGATTGTTGTGAAGGAAACTTTAGAAAAGATTTTTTTTTAATTCTGTAAATCAATAAAAGATGACTCATTCACTGCCATTTTATGAATAATATGTAATCCACAAAAGTAACAGTAACCTTAAATTATGAGCACTTTAAAATGTAATTTGATCCAATTAGGTGTACTCAATTTCTGGAATCTGATTTCATAACCCAGATTAAATGCAATCAGTTACATCTTTACTATCTGCTCAAAATAATGCAAAGCAAAAAAAACATGAAATGAGAATTTCAACAAAAAGACATGTATCTTCATGATTCTTTGGAGCAACAGATGTGGAGCAGGAGCAGATGACTTATGACATGATTAATGACATGACAACGTGGATGACTGGAGATGCCACCTAAGGAATGTCATCTGTCAACAGCCATTGTGTTGAGCTTACCATGTGCTGCAGGCAGCTTTCTATCCATCTATCTACCTGTCTGTCTGTGTGTCAACTGTTGGTGTCTGTCTGTCTATCTATCTATCCATCCATCCATCCATCCATCCATCCATCCATCTATCTGTCAACTGTCTATCTGTTAACTGTTTGTGTCTGTCTGTCTATCTATCCATCCACCTGTCAACTGTCTGTCTGTTAACTGTTTGTGTCTGTCTGTCTGTCTATATATCCATCCATCTACCTGCCTGTCTGTCTATCCATCCACTTGTCTGTCAACTGTCTATCTGTTACTGTAACTGTTTGTGTCTGTCTGTCTATCTATCCATCCGTCTGTCAACTGTCTCTGTATGTCTGTATCTATCTAATTATCTGTCTGTCTATGGGCTGTATCTATCTGTCTGTCTGTCTATCGGCTCTATCTATCTGTCTGTCTGTCTATCGGCTCTATCTATCTGTCTGTCTGTCTATCGGCTCTATCTATCTGTCTGTCTGT
>JAUMHP010000084.1:12664732-12689821 GCA_032361065.1 Enteromius trimaculatus
TATATATATATACATATACATATACATACATACATACTTACTTACTTACTTACTTACTTACTTACTTATTTATTTATATTATCATCTTTATTTTTTTATTTTTTTTTATATATATAAAACATTATGAAAATAAAGTTGAAATTGAGATACTGTTAACGTCAAAATACTACGGGAATAAAATCGAAATACTATAAGAAAAAGTCAATGGTTTGAGAAGTAAGATTTAAGTTATAATATTTTGAGATTATATTCTAGCCTTTTACTCATTTTACACAACATTTTACAAAATCTGTTGATTTTACAGTGAAATGCGAACATTATGTATGCTATTACAGTCGTGTGTTTTTCACTCTTTAAAGTGGTATAGATACCTGTATTCGCGTAAGTCATGTAAGTCAATCATCTTTTCAATTACAGTGAGACATTATTTTCATTATAAATTAGGCTATGCTGTTTTTTTTCCCCTGATGTTTCTTCACTTTCAAATGAACACGAAAAACATATTTACAACTTGTATTTTGTAATAAAACTGGCAGAACTGACAGCTTAGCTGTGTTTTAATAAAAGCAACAAAGCACAAAAGGCTGTATTTGAATAAGAAACATAAGGGTGTTAAACATCCTCTTGCATTAAGATATTTTTAGTATCTTGTTCTCAAATAGTTGCCTTTTTAAGATGACTTGATTTAAAACAAAGAGTGTCAAGACCTCTCCATTCTGGTCCACTCCAGTACGTTCCGGCCAGCTGTTTTTTTCATGTGAGAGCATGTCTTGCGATTTCCCCCTTCACTCTTTTGCACCTCTGCTCACTCTGTTTTGTTGTCGACTCGCCTAACAACGCAAGCCAAACTCAACTGACCGCAGCAGTGCCATCAACTGGCCCTTATACAACAACTCGCCAGTGTTCTGTGTTTATCACTTGTTCTTGCGCTCCTGGGGTGGTCGGTCACCTAGATAGGGGTAAATATGAGTGTTAGTCAATGAGAATGATCAATACTGACAAGATGTTTTGGAGAAACTTGACAGCCGAGCGGGAGTTTGAATTATATTTATAAACATATGGCTAATTCAAGGAACTGTGTTTTTGCGGAATTCGGATCAAGTGGGAGACACTGAGGGAGGGAAAGAGGGAGTGGTTTGCGTGATTCCACTCACAGCTGGTTATCTCTCCATCCATGGCTGCAGCGACAGTTGTCCTAGGATGCCCTGCCCTGTTTGTTTCTTCACAAAGTTTGCCAGAAGTGTTACACAAGCATGTTTTTTTTTACTTATCGTCTTTATTAAAGGAGAGTAATTCACCCGAACCAGAAACTTTCATCAGTTAGTTATGCACTATCATGCCGTTACAAACCTGTAGGCTCAAAACAAAAGGAGAACTCGTTCTTCTTCACAAAGCTTCTTTTTAATCAATGACCGTTCATAAGTAATCGCACCTATAAGCTCCTGAACCGACATTACAGCTTTCGTTTTTGGCGTGACTATTGGTGTCCCTCTCTAGATCACTGAGAAACACCCACCTTCCAACGATGCAATTACTGAAGGATGAAATCAAGCCCCACCCCTACATTTTTTTCCCCGTTTCACTCGTATAGTCGTCACACTAAGGAAAAAAGACAATCTCAACTTCCGTTTCAAACAGACTTTAAAGTCATCAAAGTTGTAAATACGATTGCTTACTTCTTTCATGAGGGGTTCGTCGTCACAGCATCTTTGTTTCCAAGTAAAACGTTAAAGAACACGACACGTTCGTCTCCTGGAGATCCTGTATAATTCAACCAATCCAGCGATTTGAAGTGTCTCCCCTGTTGTGTGCGATATGCTTCGCTTTATTTATATTTATTTAGACCATGTCATTTTTTTTTTAATCAAAATGTCATAATCCTCTACCTCAAAAATATCAGATTTTGGCAAAGCATGTCATGCTTCTCCAATCATTATGTCTGTATAAACTCCACCCCTTCTTACAATAGAGTGCATTAGTCCCTGCGTCCTTTTTTCCCCCACATGATTTAAAAAAAACATCTTTGATAAAGCTTTATAAGCCATAAACCAAGCCAACCAGCTATGATGCTGATTGCAATAGGACAAACTTTGTATCAATCCAAAACGGCTTTAATGAGTCGAAGAACTAAAATCCTTTGAAGCATTGTGAATGACAGAAATGTAAAACTATGCATTTAAAGTTCTTGATTGTACACACAAATAGTATATTTGAAAGTTGCTTTTGCACACTATGCACATGTTTATACTATATTACATAATTTGCACTTTTGCTCTGCACTCGTTCAGAGCAATTCTTTGATTATTAATGTTTGGTGAGGTCGTTTTTCACCAGGGACTTAAACATGTTAAACATTGTTTAAATAATGCGAACTGATAGCTTCAGCAAAATCCTATGGAGAAAATGAATGGCGTTTTACTTGCACAACCAGGTTATTGTGCTATAGACCACAAGCTTGTATTCAGATCTGCCCCATCCAACCAACAACCAATGGACAGAAACGTTTAAGATGTTTGTAAATGAAATATTTTTACATGGCATTACACATACTAGGAATCATCGGTTTTGAGCGTTTTCTTTTCAGTGAACTGGTTGATCTGGTTGATCTGGTTGGCAAACCGGACAAACAGTTAATTCACAAATATATCTGAACTCAGTGACTCAATGATCTGTTGACAGTTCTCAAGTTTAACAGCTTACTGTGGGGAAGATTATCAGTTAATAGAATTTAGGTCTGTTCTTAATATGCCTAATAAAATCAAAATATTAACAATACCGTATGACTTCAGAAAACATTGTATATGGTAACAGTAAGTTGTATCAACTAGTGTTTTTTATTTTTTAGCTTAACAGCTGTGGCCACTTTGAGCTGTCATGATATGGAAATATATATATTTATTTTAAAATCTAGTTTTCCATATAAAAATAAGTCATATGGGTTTGGAACAACATGAGTGTGACTAAAAACATAAGTTTAAAAATGGAACTACTCCTAGCGTAAAGGTTACGGCAACATAACATCAACAATAATGCCTAAGGGTAAGTAAATAATGCTGGGGTTATTACAGGCTTTACCGTCTGGTTAACGCAGAGGGAACCACTTTTACGAGCTGCCAGTTGGGTTTACGCCACTGGGATTTTTCCGTGCGGTTTCCACACCAACGCTGGAGAGGGCCAATAAGCAAAGTGGCCATTTTTACAGCCACAGCGTAAAGGCAGAAAAAAACGCGGAACACCCATTAGGTGAAATAGACCACGTCAGAGAAGGTGTCCCGCTCTGCGTCATGGGCTCCACTACACTGATGGTTTAAAGGATGTGGAGGAAAGGGGGGGGGGGGTGCGGGTGGAACCCCCGGCCTCAAGGCGTCTATTCTTTTTCCTACCGAGTATTTTGGAAGGGGTTTCTATAACTACCCCTCAGGCCTGGGAATTGTAACATAATAGTAGCCAGCCAACACACAACCTCAAAAGAGAGCTTGATTGAATATTTATTTATACTATATAATGCTGGGTGGGAGCACGGGAATGGAAACAGGGTTCGCATACATGAACAAAAGCGCTTCTCACCTGTTTTGTGGGTTGACCGTTCAGTTGACCCTAAATGGTGGGAGTGTTTGTGTGTTTAGGGTTTCCTTGTACTATTAAAGGAAGACTGCCAATCCTGTATAAAAAAAACCCCCAAAACGACTCATTTCACAGGTCATCATTTAAACTTTTCAGTTGAGTAGGTTTTAAGGAGAGATTTCACTGCAAAATCACGACATTGCTATATTACTCTCGTATGATTTCAAAGCTTATACTGTAGCAGAACTTTTTCATCAGAAACCGAAATCTGAAAGAAAGTCTTTTTTTGTTTTAATATATAACAACAGTTCCTTGTGACATAAAGCTATTAAGCTCCAAAATATATATAAATATATACATAAATGTATAGAGCGTTGTATGCCAAACTATACTAGTACTTTCAGACTGAATGAACCAAATGTCATGCTTTTTTTAATATAAAACAATGCTCCACTGAGTGCGTTCTGTCATTTGTTTTAAATGATTTAATCCTTTTACTCTTCCTGTACTGTCTTGTTTTTTGGAAGTGATTTGGTTCATCACTTCTTGACTTCTTTCACTGGGTTCTCTGGTATTACCCAGCAGGCTTTAGGCAATTACATCATGGCCAGCTGGGAAAAGGTTAACATGCATTCCACAGTTAACAGGACGGAAGACACAGGCTTCTTAACAGATAAACCCAACCCCCTGTCACCCTAAAAGACATAGTATCTAAGCTATATTGCAAAGCATAACAGTCTTCTTTGAAGGTGCAATTTTGTCAAAGTAAATATACCCAGCTGCAACACAGTTAGAGAGGTCATTTTTATATCACCTGAGGTCTTACTAGTCAGCATTACTTGGATATAACTGGTTTATTTATTAGATGGTAAACCAACACATTGACTCTAGTGCCACCAAACATAATTGGAAGAAAAGTTCACTAAAACAATGTTGTATTAGGTATTGATTGATCAATAATAAATTAATAATAAAAATGTTTTCACTAAATGTTCATCAACTCCTTTTGTTTTCTACCAAGGTACAAACAAGAAACGAAACCACTTAAACCAGCGAGTGAAGAGGCCAGATTACAAAGTGGCATATGTTCAACTGGTGAGTGTTATTCTGCTTGGGCATGGATTTTAAAGGGCCTGTGTGTACCTGTTGTCTCTTCTCATAAAGTGCCCCCATAATTAGCACAGGAGTCCCTTTCAAAACTTTATTGATCATGAGTGCTTGGGTCAAATGGATTTTTGAGTTAAAGTTATTAAACAAAACAAGAAGAATGGGATGCATAGGCATCTAAGCCATGTCTTTCTGTTTCTTCTTTGTTTTGAGGGCCCGTCACAGCTTATGTTCCTATAAAAAACCCCAAGGCACATGTACTCTTTGATGCGAAAACCTCACCTTTTTGTGTTCAACTCCCACCACTGCTTGTTTAGTTTCCGTCTCTCCCACATATTCGCCCCTGCCCTCCTGAGAAAGGCGGCAGTTTGGGTTCTGGCTTTGGCCAAGAAGGCAAGAGGTCATCTTTAGTTACATGCCAGAATTTGTGCAGGAATTATAGTACAAAGTTCTCAGAGAGCTATGGTTATTATCATGGGCGGATGGGAGAGTTGTTTCTTGGGGCATCAGAACGTTAGCATTGGTCGCGATCCAGTGGTGAACCACGCTGCTGGGTTCACACCTGCTTTTGGGCAGAGCCCTGGGCTTTTGATACCGACCGTGTTTGAAGTATGCCGGCGTGAAAATACCTTAATCTGATCTCCTTTGATTCATTTGGGAAAAGCTGCTTTTGTTTCTTTACGGTTTTCAAGAGAAGCGTTGGATTGTTTGCTCTGCTTTTTTCAGCCGTCAATCAAGACGGGGATAAATAATTAAACTTGTCAAAACAGAGCGGCTTGTAATGGTATACACAAGCAAAACACAAATTAATATTTAAAGGTGAACTTCCTCTTGACAAGAGTTGAATGACTTCCTGTGTTGCTTTGCGCCGCCAATTGAACCTTCTCATAAACCCAGTTAGGGACTTGGGTTTAGAGAATTACTGCATCCTGTTTTTAACATTCGTCTTCTTTCAGATACAGTGTTGTATTTGCTTAAACATTTCTGGAGAGGACTACTTCCTTGTTGTCCAATCTTTCAGAAAAGTCATGCTTATTTATGTGTGAATAACATGCAAGCTAAAAAATCTCAGACTGCGGCGAAAAAAACCACTGATATGAAACCAAATTTCCGGCCCCTTTCTTCTCCTCTAGCAGGTCTGTAAAGAGAAAAAACACTGCCCAAGAAAAGCCCTCCTTTCTTTTCAGTGGTGGGTAAAAACAAGATTGTTCCTAATTGACACCACATGTGGGGGAGTGTACTGTGGTTGGATACCCTCAACGGTTCCCCCCCGCCAACCCTTCCCCCCCAACGCACTACATCAGCTAATATTCCAGGGGCAGTACGCTCTCCGCAACTCCCACCCTCCGAACCCCCCAGATTTTACAAACTCCAGGCTCGTTGAAAAAGCCGTGTGTTAGTACGGTTCCTTGACGGCCACTCTCTCATCAGACCTCCCCACAGTGGGGAGGAGTGCGGGAGGAGAGAGAGTTCATCAAGGAGGAGGAGGGGGCTACGGATGGAGTCGACACATGAAGCGAGGTGAGCAAGGGCACCATGGAGCCATGCCAGAACAGGGAGGTCCAGACAGGGGTCAGGGAAGTCTTAAGCAACATATAATCTTGTGACAATATCAAGGCTTTACGTACGACCGCTTTGCAAGTAAAGCTCTAGTTAAATGCCTTGATATCCTGCGCTTCCCTTTGCAAGTCCGTGACCTGTTCATTCCTGGTATAAAGGTTCTGTTTGTTGATGTTGCATCTGTAGTTTCCCGAGCTGGTTGGTATAATGCACATTGCACATGCTATTGCAAATACGCTGCCTATCAGTATCGCTTACCCCCTACGCTGAATTGCACTCATCTGTAATGTTGTATAACTGGCGTTTTGCTTAACTACATACCTCATTGAAACACAAAGCGAAGATTTTGTGGGAACACTCCAGTTTGCCCGCTTGTCCAAAACAACTGTTTATACCCCCCCCGTCCCCCACTGCTTTTTCCACAAGGGTCTTGTTGCAAGCATCAGTATTTGGCAAGACAAGGCAACTGTTGTTGGTACTAATGGATGTTTGTTGTTGTTTGAGAGGTTGTTGCTGAGTCGTTGTTTTTTGGGGCAGTGTTTCGGTCTGGATCAGCTGGTAGCCAGGCTACCTTTCAGATCGGATCGCAATGTTCCACCTGAGCTTGTGAGCACACTCTGCTCAATTACCGTTTAACAAAACCAGAGTGAAATTCAACCATGCGAAGGCATACGATTATTATTTTTTTTTCTCCTTTTCAAATGGGTTCCTTCCTGTTACACACATCCCCCCTACTGATTGCCATGCACAAATTAACACCCTTTCGATTATTGCTGTTTTAAGTTGATGGCTCGTGAAAGTTCACATTGTGATCTTATCAACACTAGATGGCAACGTTTGGCTTCAGTGGTGCTGAATAAAAGTAGGGCCCTACAAGGTTGCTGTCATGTATTCCTTTTGAGTTCAGAGTACTGTAAGCCAAAGTAATAAAAGGAGAAAACTGACATGTCCGTGAGTAATTCACGTGTTGCATGCCTTCAAACACGTTTTGAAATATCGAACTCGCAAGCAGAGAGAGTTAAGTTTAGAATTGCAGAATGGATTTAGAAAAGGTAGAAAGGCGCGAGGTACGTTTGTAATTTAGAAAAGGTACGAGGTACGTTTAGGACCAAATTTTGTAGTGCAGAAAAGTTGCGAGGAAAGTTCATCAGTTATGAAAGCTGCAAGGTTTATTTAGCGTTGCTCTGTGGAAACAAAGTTACGAGGTAAGTTTGTCCAATTGAAAAGGTATGATGTGAGTTTATCACTGTACAGTAGAACTGAAAAGGTAAGCGCATCATTGGTACTAAGGTAGACGGTATTTAATAAAAAAGCTGCTGGATTTGCCATTATAGAAAAGATAGAGTGTACGTTTAAAATTGTACTTCAAAAAAAGTTATACGTTTGTCATTGTGTAATTGAAAAGATAAGCATTTATCAGTGATACAAAAATGGTGACATTTGTCAGATTTGGTTGTGCATGTGGTTTGGGCGTTTTTAGGCAGGATGGTTTTATTCAACTACAATTTTTAATTCCAAATGTACAGTATTCCATCCACCACAAGGACTTTCGTAAGACTGTGTTCGGGTGAAAGAAGCACAGCATGAATAATGGAAAGGCCAGCGGGGTCTCTGGCATCCTGTTTGAAGCAAGCGCACACACACACTCAGCTCCCCAGTGTACGTCCACTACGAGACAGCCTCTGTGAGTGCCAGCAGACGCTAGCAAAGGAGATGATATTGAAGCCCTGCCTCCACCTCCACTCCACTTTACTAGCTGTGTATGTCTTGCATTTCCCTCAAGTCGCTCCCATTTAGTATTACTACAAACACTCATTGTCATGAAACACCATTGTAACCGTTACTGTTTTATCAGTCTCTCGACGTCCAGGCACCACCCAGCTTTATTTTGGTATCGTTTTCAAAATAAGTTACTCAGAAACTAGCCATGCTTTTCCTGTTTTGGTACCACCTCCTCAATTTTCCTGCTTCTGTCTCTAACTTTTCCTTTCCCCTTCTCTTTTCTTTGGTGTGTTTTGTACACCGGAGATTGAGGGAGAGGTTCAAGACCCTACATGCGAAAGTAGGGGTTATCTTTGATTGCTGTTGACAGGGTCCAATATCCTGGGGAACCAAAAAATAGCCAGGACTTGGGCAAGTCTGAACAAGTCGACCGGTCACAACTGTCATCACTGCAAACATGGAACGAGTGACTCAGTGGCTTAAAATGACATGAGGGCTGATACTGCTCTGAATGGAGACTCTGCCACCCCTTTCTTTAGACTGACCGCTTGGCTTGACCGTAATGATTTAACAAGCCAGACTGCGTGCCAGTCGATTGTGTATGCCTCTGTGTACGAGAAACAGTTCCCCGGTTGCAGTGGAAACCTGCTTCTGTTTTACAGTAATGGGTACAAAAATGTCTGGCTTATGGCTGTCCTCATTGAGGAAATATAATATGTTTTGTTTAATTTTTCCCTCTGCACACTTTTCCCTGGCGTTGAGGATTCATTAGAGTGGTTTTGGGAATAAAGGCTCTGGACCCCCACAAATGTTTGGCAAGGCAGCTGCGTCTTGGCATGGGGAACACATTGCATGAATCATGTTCTCTACTGCTGTGGCCAGTCAGGTTTTGACAGCTGGGCCACTATACCCATGCCCGAAGGAAGTGTTTATGCACAAACGCTGGTCCTCTGCTGGGAGGCAGTCAAGGCGTCAGTGGGAAGCAGAGCAGACAGACAGACTGGCACGGGCCCAGATAGGCCTCAGCTGGGCCTCAGATGGGCCAAATCCTCGGCGCTCTCTCTGAAATGCTTTACGTTAGCACTAGTGGTCTGTGCTGTTTTTCACAGAGAGTGCAACATATTCGGACACAAAGACTGACCAGTGTAATAAACTTGCCTCATTCTTGCCATTCCGTACCTGTTGGAGTAATTGTCTTTGGTTTCCCTGGGAGTCAAACCCGTGATTTTTAATTGTTTCTTGAGATCGAATACAGAATGCTACAATAGTCCCAAATAGTCCCATTGTCCATATTGTTTTTACACATTTTTGAATTGTACATAGGCTGCATTCCACTTAAACGCAATCATGCTTTTATATAAACAAACCCATCCACATAGCATTTTGTTGGTTACTGTGGTTTAAAGGTCACACCAAATTTGCGAGTTTATTGAGATGGAGTAGAGGTCATGCACTCGTCGAGAACATCCGGCTCCTCCCTTGTGGTCAAGTCTGGGAGTTTTCCATTTGTTTGTCCCAACCTGGGTCCTCGCTACTGAGACTAGTTTTGACATTCCTATCTAGCTATAGAGCTGCCCTGAATTACCACTTTGATTTGCAAGAACCATTAAGCTACAAATCATCTCTTTTTCAGGAGCCTGTCCCCCACTATCCCACCATGGTTGTGACTTTTGGCTCGACGCAGGCTCAATTTTTGGTATGGTGTGTGTCAAGACCAAGAGATATCTCAGGGCAGCCAAATATCTGTGGTTAGTGAGTATCGGTTGTCAGTTAAGAGTGTGGACTCAGAGGAAGTAGCAGTGTGGCCCACCCAGTGAGACTGGCAGAGGGAGCTGTTTACAAGCATTTCCCTGCATTTCCTGCTCTCCTGTCTGGTAATGAACTTGTTAATAGACTTCCAACGTTAGGCAAACATGCCCTCATCTTTAAACGTCCTGAAAAGGCAGTCACGTACATTTGCATGCGGTTAGGCTTTAAATACTGCATGCAAAATAAATCACAGTAGTTGTCAAAATAGCCATTGCTAACGGGGAATCTTACGAAGAAACGTGAACGTCTCCTGTGGCGATATCAGCATAACCCTCTGTCTTAATCCCACTTCTGCTTGAGATTTGGCTAGTGCATTTAAATATTACAACCATTTATTGATGCTCTTAAATCAGACTGCAAGCAGGTTGGAGATTCAGCCTCTGTCTACTACTCACTGAGCAAACCGTTGAGATAACAGTGACTAAAGGGGAGAGGGTGGTGCTTTATGTACAAAAAACCCCATCTACTGCTAATCCTTTCAGACTGGCCCAAGTCATGCCAGCTGTTCCCGTTTGACTGATCGTGAAAATGATTGTGGGATGTGAGTCACTCGAGTTCACCAAGAGTGCTAGTATTGGGGCGGTTACTGATTTGGGGTGACTGCAGACTCTGATACTAACTCTAAGAATCTTTAAAGGTGGGCTAGTAATTGCTATGCAAACGAGACGAAAGGTGACGTCTGTGATTTCTGTTGACGCTAGGAACAAGCATCACCAAATGGGATGTTTCCTGAATACACTTTTTAATAAGTGCATATTTTACAGTTGCGAGTGTAAAATATTTTCCACCACAGCGCTGGCTGACAAACTGTGACAATCTGCTAGATATTTGCTAATAGGTGTCCTGAGTGGTTCCTTCTGTCAGGACGACAGGATGATTGCTTGCATATTGCTTGATCGTTGCTATGGTGTTCTGAGTAATTGCTGAGCATTACTAGGTGGTTGCTTACGGGCTCAAGCCCACCAACACTTTAAATCATATTTCGTTTGCTAGATATGACTCAAGCTTCTTCTGTGACAAGTCTTTGCCGTCTTTATGAAATATCTTAAAACCAAAAAGCAATAACACGCGTCACAAACCATTGTGCAAACAATCTTTTTAAATGAAACGATGCATTTTTTCTTGTTGGTTTTTCTTTTACGTTTTTTTTCTTTTTTTACTTTCCAGTCATTAACTCCCAAAATAATTAGAAAACGTCTCAGAATTCATGTCTATCCTTGATGTAAAGCCACTGAATGTACAGTTTATGGTATAAGTTCAGGGCCTGAATTATAGAGAGGGGGGGAGATGGTTAGTATAACAGGGACAGATGTTGGGTTGAACCCAACAACAACATTTTTCTTCCATGCAAAAGTCTTCCTTTTTTCCCCCCAATAATTTTACACACAAGGGTGAGGGGGGACATGTCAAATGAGACATGTCAATGCGTAATTGATACTTCCAGCTCTTTTGGGACAATGTATTACATGCTATTCTTAACGACTGCTTTTATTACATAATAAACATGAATATGCAGTGCTACGTTTCCATTTGCAATGGTAATACTAACGCTGTTCTGTTAAATCAAACTGCGGATATGTTTGCCATAGCCTGAGACAAGAGTTTGTAGGTATGAACATTTGCGCTATATGGCACTTGTTTAAGGTACATTAATGTTTTGGGGGACAATCATGCGGTGACTTGTTTTTGTTAATAAGGAAAAGTTTGGATGTTCTAGCCCTGAAAAAGTGTCAGGGCTAGAACATCCAAACATTTCAACTCCACTACGGGCCCCCCTGCAGGTCTTTAGTGTGTTTTTTTTTTTGTTTTTTTTGTTTTTTTTATAAGGAGAGTTTACTACAGGTGAAGGAACAGACATTTTTTCGCATTAATTTTGTTACTAAGGTCCTGTTTTTAATAGGTTTGGTTCTTGTGCTTTCACTTGGCTGGACTCTGTTTATAGTGTGGGGTTTCGCATTCCTAGATGGTAGGGTTGGAGCGCCACTGCTGAGCCTTGGAGGCCAAGCTGTTGATTTTAAGTGTTTCAGTTGTTGTTTTTTTTCCCCTCGCTTTTTTTTATTTTTTATTCAACTGTTCTTTGGTCATTTTGCTCACTCAAAAGTTACTGTATTTGTTAAGAGCAGGCCAAAATAATAGATCATCCCAGTAAAAGCGTTTGTTTCAGAAAGGCACTGCTTTTCATTAGCTGGTAACTCACTGCAGTCCCTGTTTCCTCCTGCTGTTGCCACACCTTGTTTTATCTTAGGAACAATATTGATGGTCTGTGGTATGGAGACCGACCAGCAGGACTAGTAAATTGTCTCTCTGCTCTCATGCACAAGAAATATTCCCCCTTCTTTTAAAATGTACAGCAGGCCCTTAAGATGTGGTGATCTGTTTATTTCTGGAGTTGTTGGTAAGCATAGCTCTGGAAAAGGGCGATGTGTTTTTGTCCACTGAAGTGAAATGGATTAACAATTTCTGATTTTAAAAGTGTTGATGTTTATTGCTTTTAATATGAAGCATAAAGCGTTCTACAAAACTGCTGTCCACATAAACTAAATCACACGCTTGGATGACAGTGTTAATTACAAACAGACAACCTTTAACTATTCCTGTTTTTCTTACAGGCTCAGCAGCAAACCTTCCAGTTCCCAGATATCTTCCCTGAGAAGGATAAGAAGCACGAGGAGGGCTCTGTTGAGGAGATGCACGAGAAGTTCATGGAGGACGAGCGTCAGAGGCAGAAATCGGATCCCAGAAGGGGAGGAGTTACTGAATGGTTTGGCCTGTAGACAGACAAGTGTTGAATGAAGAATGACTTCAGAGAGGCAACAGCTGAATGAAGAATGTGGTGTATTGTAGATTATGTATTTGAGCAGGAAGAGCCATTTACAGTGATCTGACCAGCGTCCATAGAGGGCCGTTTGCAGTGATCTGATCCGACTCGATGGAAAGACAGACTGCCTGAGAGACGGCTTGGAAATCCATTACTCCAGAAGAATCATGTGCTCTGTCAAAGGCGGCTGATGTCTACATAGCATATGATAACTCCTGAGCATCTGCAGTGTCATGAAAGTCTTTCAGGTTATGTTGTCCTCCCACAGGTCTCAGAATCCTTCTTAAGAAAAGGCCCTGCAAGTACTTGAGCCATACATGTTTCCTTTTTTTTTGTTTTTAAGTCCCTCCAGAATGTTTCCCTTTCCCTTTCGCTGATCTTTCGAGATGGTTCGTGATCTACTTGCGGTAAAATGGTTAATCTAATGAAGTGACTCTCCAGTTCTTCGTTCAAAATCACACACTTAATGTTGTTCCTGAAAACTCTTTTAAAATGCTTCTATTCCAATAAAAAAAAAGTACAGCATGACTTGTTTTTGTGTTTTCTTCAACTTTGTTGGCTCTGGAGTTAGCTATTCCCCACAGATGTGTTGGATAACCACTTGCCAGCTCTCATACCAGAGCGGCTTACTTCACCCAGCCAACCTGGTGTTCACCAGGGAGAATGTCAATATTGATAACATTTGCCCACTCTTTTGTACTTGCACTCAAGTACCCCCTGCATTGCAATAAAGCAATTTGATTTAAGACAGAAAATGCCTTGTATGGGACCAGCTGCACAAGAAGGAAAGAACCTTGGATTTTTGTCCATTATCCTCATTGCTTGAATGAATGAGGAGAGCCTACGTTATATTCGGGAAGTCTCGTTGTGGTTGCCAAGGTTGGCCCTCTTATCCCAACTTCCCTCCCCTCAACAATCCAATCAACTCCCCTTCTCTTGCCCAAACCTTGTAAAAACCTTGAAACACAATGTATTTAACTGAGCATTACAGATGGTTTACGGCTGGCACAGATTTCCTGATTTGTTAACATAATGTTCCCAACACACTTATATTGACCATAATGTTCTGGAGTTGGAAGCCTTGGATCCTTGATCTCAGACAGGCGGTAATAGTAGTAATATGGTTGCTTTCCAGGATCATTGCTTGTTTTAAAATGATGCTCCCCCACTGGTGATAAAAACAAAATGTGACCTCAGAATTTTAAGGGAAAAGAATACAGAACTGAGGGATTATGGAAGATGCGTCGTCCGTCCTATGCACACGTTCTCTTCTTCCATCTAACCTCCGTACTTTAACGTCTTCTGAAATTGACTGTGTGAGCTGCGTGAGCTGCTCTTCCTAATGGAAGAGGGTTGAATATTTAACACAGACTCTCTTTGCCTCTCATTCAGGGTCTTGTAAGAAAAGTGGGTATGACCCTATTTTTTACGCCAAATTTGGAACTGACATGACATCATCGGCTTAAGATAGAAGATAACGTAATTCAAACACTGCACATGCCCATCACTAGCCATAGCATGAGATTGACTTCTGACTCATTCCTACATCAGATTGTCCAGATATCCAGGTCAAAAGTTATATTGTCAATGCTTTATTCTGGTTATGTAGCTGCTAAATCCACAAAATGTTGGATAATAGTTTTTCTTCATCCTTAAAATTGCGCAAACAGGCCGATTTTAAGCCAAATATTTGGCTTTCACGTAAGTGCATACCTGCAAAGTGTCTACTGGTAGGGAGTATCTTTGTTAGCGTTCTCCAGATACGCACTACTCAGATGACCTATTATAAACTGTAGCTTGTTTCTCTCAGAGAAGCAGAATTTATAAGATCTATCAAGAAAGATAAACTAACCTTTTCAGCAATATGCATATATCACGGTTATTGTCCATTTAATAAATGTGAGCTCTTGCAATCATCCTGTGTGGTCTGCTGTTTCATACAGTAATAGGGGCTCTGTCCCCTGATAGTAAAAGGTGTTGTCATTCTTGACTCATGGACGTGGCTGTTTTTTAGTGATACTTAGGCCTTGGAGAGACACATCTGGGTCTTTAAAATAAACAGAATCTCTCCGCAGCTTCAAACCCAGCACAATTTCTTGCTGACAACATTCCCTTGAGTGTCGATCATGAAGCTAAAGTGTTTGATTTCTGCAAGCTTTAGAAACTCCAGCATACGTATATGGATGCTCTTTTCAGGGCATGGTGCCGCCTCCAGCAAAGGACGGGCCGATAAATACTCCTCCTATAAATAGCTGCGAAACAAATCTTGTGAAAAAAAAAACAAAAAAAAACTTTGCACGCACTACGCATTTAGTGTCTCTGAAAGATGTTCTCTAAGACAACTTGAGCAGGCCCATAGTGAGCGGGAGTGTTGGACAGGAGCCATAGACATTCCTGACACCCCCAGGTTGCTGTTGGTTCATTTGAGCTCAGCCGATGCACTCTGTCACCCCACGTTTTCTGTCTTGGCCTAGTGCAGAAACAGTGTTTTTAGCCCAGCAGGAAGCTCTGTTGAAGTTCCCATATGCACAGCTGTATTTAAAGAAGATGTGTAGTGGGACAAGCTTGGATTATGTCCACTGTTCCATACTATTAATACACCACAGTTTACAAATAGGGATAGTAAAGGAACTTCCCTCTTATGAAGAGTATCTAGTGTAAACAACAGGCTTGTCAGACAGACATCAGTAGCACTTAGCAATAGCAGTTTTGTGGTAGAATAACAGTGGGTGCATTGTTGTTTAAGAATCAAAATAAAAAACAAAACCAACACTAAACTAAAGGACCTTGAGATCTGTGACAACTGACAGCTGCGTATGTTTTTTTTCAGCACCTGTTCTCCATTTATCCAAACCTAAAGATGATGTGTTTTTTTTTTTGTTTTTTTTTAGATTTTACAAAGTAGGGGAAACAATTAAGATTTCGGGAAATGGCTGAGATTCAGTTTTGGCATGAATCCAGACGCTATGTCAGAGCATGTGAACTTTCAATTATGCCAACGAATTGGTTGACCAGTTTCACAAATTGATTCGTCCATTCAAAAGAAACTGTACTTGTAGTAGTTCTTAAATAAATTATCAGTGTATAATGGTACAAAGCTATGGTATGACTTTAGAAGACTTAAAACGTAGCACATAAGTCATACTATAGTGATCCTTTTTTCAACCTAGGTTCATTGGAAATATGTGCCTCTTCATAGATTTCTGCAAAACTGAAAAAAAACGTACTTATACATACAAATCGCTGCAGTTTCCAGTTGAAATGAGCAGGCAGTGAAACTCTGGCAGCTTTTATCCCTTTTCACACAAAAGTATGATTTACAGGTAGTTAGTTGCAGAATGTTATGATTCACGTGAAATGCTGTTTCCCCGGTGGAGAAAAGCACCGGTTCGAATCAGTGTAAGAAGGTTAAAATTGCATGGCTGCATAAGCGAATATGTTTTTGAATTAAGTTTGCATTGAACACTGGATATTTGAATTCTGAACAACCAAAAAACGTACCACGAGCAGCATTATAAAAACACTGGTAAACATAACCTGTTCCAACCTATTACAGACTTTTATAGGGCTTTTGTGCTTTGGATTGCTTAACCTTTTTGATCCCCATGCATTGTAACTGCATGAACAAGAATGACCAGCACATTATTGTCCATTCGTTATTTTTGTTTCAAGGTAGGTTTGGAATGGCATCTTGTTCAGTTTGGTGCTATAATGTCAACTTGGTTGCACAGTAGGCTGTCCTTTCAGTGAAAAAATGGAAGTCTTAAATAACCAGTATAATTACAAAGGGATAATGAAGTGGCAGTGTGTACGTGGCCAGTTGATTCGAGACATCCTGCATTAATTTATTTCTTGGAAAAAACTACCTACCAGAGCTAGCAGACCCCAAACATCAACTAATCAGTCGAATCTCGGAACTGCTGTGTATTTGTTGCAAGTTTCAACACAGAAAAAATGTCTGATCCGGCATGTTCGCATTTCTTACTCCAGATCGATTTCATCTTGACACACGTTATTACACCCAAATGGGCACGCTATTTTATTTTATTTTTACCAGTGGTCTGCAAGTCTCCTGTATAGTGGTGTGCCTTAGAGGGGTAAATAAGTTCCCCCGGCACCCCATTACTGCTTATCTGCAATCAACAATGCCTTATACCCACTGGGTGGTCTTTGTCCAAAGCAGCTGTTCAAGAAACGCATTTGCATTTTAAACAAGCTAATAATCATAATGAAACCCAAAGGAACAGGAGGTGGATGCTGTTTTGGTGCTCTGAATGTGACAGAAAAGGGTATTAGACTAGGGCTTTAGTCTGGACAGTATGTGGCCACCCAACCTTCTCCTTTAAAATACATAATCAGTAGAACCATACAGATGAGATTCATTAAGATATTGTTCATTCTTCTTGTACTGATTGGTTGTACTGCTGTAGGTTCTCCTTTTCCAATGTTACGCCAAATGTGAGCTTGATTCGTCTACGTTTTGAACCTGGAACCTCAACATCCTGCCTAAATTGCGGTGTCTGCAGAGTCTAGCAAGTTGGGGAACCTGAAAGGATAATGGAATTCCACGACTTAAAATATTAGAGCCTGATTAACTGATATGGGGTGGGAAATACAATAAATGTTTGAGGATTTCTTTTAGAGATTCTTAAACGTCTGAGAATGCTGTGGTTTTTTATTTAATGGTTATGCGATGCCCCCCTTGGCCTTACTCAAACAGATTGCTGGGAATAGTTTAGGCAGCACTGCATTGTTAATCACTGAAAGAACACACACACACACACACACACACACACACATCCTCTGATCTCATTCAAGCAAGACCAATAGGTGATTGGAATGCAAACCCCCTCAAGAGAATTTCACTTGTTTTTGTAGGCACGGTGTAATAATTGTGCATTCTTGGAAACCTCAACCAACCTTTAGCTCAAACTGTGGGGTATCTTGGTTCTCATTTGCGTCCACTTCCTTTAGCTCAGCGGCAAAGATTGGTGCATAAACTAGATCGATCGAAATGTGTGGCCTCAACCCACCATGATCTTTAAGGACATATTTGTTTCTCAGGGAGGCATGCGAGGTGATGGCAAGGCCTTTCCCCAGCCAGTGGGAAGGAGTGCCAAAACAAACTTCTTTGATTGCTTGGGGTCTGACCTTTCAACCCATCTTTCAGATGTCAAGCAGCCTGGAAGGGGAGGCATGGGGGTCATGTGGTCCTCTAAGGCGAAAGCTCAAGGGTTTGGCACCAGGCCTCACACAGATCCTGGATAATTAAACACAATACGATACAGATCATTACTGACTCCAGAACTCCTGGTTTGTGGGCAGGGGAGTCTCAAAAAAAGACTTCTTGATTCAAATTGGTGCTTCTAATCAAGAGCTGCCATTCCTCAATCTGTAGTCTGCATAAACTTGATCCACAATTGCCTTTTTGTTTAAAACAATCATGTGTTTGTTGATAAGCAGCAGACAAAAGAGAGTGGGAGACGAAGAGGAGTTTTGCGTGTGTTGGATGAAGTGAGTAAAAGAATGAGAGATGGGATGGCGAGAAAGAACGACTGCAATAGGGAGGGAGCTAGGGAAAGAGAAAGGCGTCCTGTCCTCAGAGCACTGGCAGTGTGGTATGGTTTGGGTTATTTTGCGGCTGAAGCCTTGAAAGAGGGAGGCGTAGCGGCTCGCACATACCCGCGGCACTCAAATGGATCTTCCATTGGGAGGTTTTAGGCTTCAAAATGGTTTCCTGTGACGTCGATTGTATGTTTGATTTGCGCTTTGCAGGGTTAGAGTTATTCTCCGGGGGGTAGAATCTAGCACGCTTTCATTTCCGCTCACCCAACAGCCAGCACAAAGTTGGCAGTGAGAAGCCTAGGGATTGTAAAGACAGATTTTCCCTTACTGTTAGAAGCACATTTTTTGTTTTTCTGTAGCTGTCGCCGTTCCAAGAATTGTGCTTGCAACTTGATGAATTGTTCCTTATAATTGGATTGTTTTTTTGGCGGCTGCAGGGTTTGGTATGGTTAAAAAAATAAAAGGGGGGAGGGGGGAATCACAATTCTTGGCCAGGGCGAAACGCCTCAGTACTAATTGCGCACAGTGGATACTGGATGGGAAATGGTTGCAGGAGAATTGAATCCAGGTTATGTTAGTTCAGCTGGCACTTTGTTGTGTGAGAAGCCATGCAGTCCCTGGTGTGGATGAACGGTGCCCAGGAGTTAGCGTCAGTTCTGTTGTCGTTGGAGTGAATAGGCTTCTCGTTTGTAGAACCGTCTCGCTTTCCATGAAAACCATCGCATTTATTGTCCTCTCCACACGCAAAGTGAGATGTCAGGCTTGGACGACACACTGAGGACTCATCTTTCTAGCTCGGCACCTTCAGACAGATGGTCTGCTAGGCCTATGGGAGCCATGCTAAACTCTGAGAGGTGAAATAATGTAACGTAATTTAACTCATTCGAAAGGAGATTTTCTTATCTGCAAATATTTCAGAAACCTATAGAAAACATGAAAAAACTAATGAGATTGTTCATTTCGGTTGTTTCTTTTAGAGGTCTTTGTGACTAAATAGAGGATAAATTGCTGAGAAAAGCATTTCTAGACATAAACCACCAGCGAAATCTTATGCATGTCCGAATCAGATGTTTGAGAAGATCTCAACAAGTGTGCTCTGATTTTATTAGCTTACACAAAAATGGCATCATGAAATGCAACAATTTACTCAACCACATGCCATTCCAAACCTGCACGACTTTCTTGGTTTTGAACATTGAAAATGTATGTGTGTTTGGTGAAATACAAAGTTCTGACAGGAAACTCTAGATGCTGCAGTCCCATAGAACTCAACGATATCATTACCTGATTGGCTCTCTCCTGTATCACTAGCCAGTGAGCTCTCTGTTCAGCGATCAAGTACTTGGCTAGCGTTTGTTGTAGCAGTAGCGGTGCACTCCAGAAACAACTAAAGTCAACATTTAAGTTAAATGAATGCTCTATTAATCCATATCGTGTGTATATTGTGTGGTCTGCCTAATTTAATCGAAAATGAAGGAACCATAAACTAGGTTAAAAAAGTGTCATTTTAACAGTTTGCATCATATGCAGGAGCATAATGTTAAGCATATTAGCAGCAGCATTTAGCATCTGTGTTTATACAGCTGGAGCAAACTCAAGTCTAGAGCATGTAATCACTCTGAGAACACGCCGATAGTAACCGACATGAAAACAGGTTAAATAAAACAAGTATCCTCGTGTATGCATTTCAACTGAGTTTGCTATATTCAGCGACATAATCTCTGTCACGTTTGTTTAAAACTAAGGTCATGTGCAGTCGGTTTCAGCTGCATGCAGCATCACAAACATGTGCTTTTAATCAATCCTAACGGCTCTATACTGTTAGAAAATATTGTAATATTAATGACAGTTATCAAATCACTAATTCATGGTATTGGCTTAGGTTGGTGCTGGGGCATATTCTTAACACTTGTGAACATTACACACGCAGCGTAAATTAAATTGAATTAAATTGGTTAAATTAAATAGAAAATTTGAATCCATTAAGTTGTATTATATGGAAAAGAATTAGGGACAATCCATAATAAAAAAAAAAATATATATATCATTAAAGTCATTATAATACAAGATTAAACTTGTTGAAGTTCAAGTAAAATAAAAGTTGAAATTAAATTGCGAGGAAAAAAAGTTGTTAAAGTCGTTTTCCTCGAAACAAGATGGTTGTATTTTAAAATTTTTTCTATTATTATTATTGCTTGACCCGAATCCTCTTCCATAGTGTTGAGCTATAAATGACCAAATACAGTAAGTAAATGTCCCACTGGGGACACAGTAAAGTGTCCATATATTTATGGCATCTCTGTGTTTATTTTGTTGCAATATGATATCAATATTTCGTTTTTTTAAGAATAAATACTCTCCAAACAACCAATATTTTTCAGCTTGAATGTGAAAATGTAAAAACAGCAACAGCAGGTCTTCACTGGGTTGTAAACAGAGAGGATGTTTATTTTGAGGCTTTCCAGGGGTTGAAAAGTCAAGACTGCGAGCTGTACACCACAATATAAAGATATAAAAAGTACACGGGAGATCATCAAAATGCACTGTTATGGCTTTATATGCATTTAGAAAGAAGATTGTAATCTTTCAAAGATTTTATGCAGAACAAAATTTCAGCTGGCCTTCTTCCCATTCTTTAAATGTGCTTCAAGCTGTTATTGTCAGACAATGCAACTTTTTTTTCTGTTTTGGGGAGATCAAAAACAGCGGCCTATTATTTAATGTTATTGTAAGTGAATCCTTGACTTTTGGGCTTAGTAACAAGAAAAGGAAAAACAACGTTAGCTACGCTAATCTGAGGCCAGAACAAGGCATGTGACCAAACATTTTCTGCCCCTGGGGGTGTCCTGAGTTTGGTGTTCTGTACAAACATTGGCCTGGCCCTGCGTAATTCTGTTTTTTGGAGGGCAGACAAAGGGAACAGCTCCATCTATTCTCAAAGCAAATCTTTGGTGTTTACAAAAAGACCACACAACAACATCATAGCAGCCAATCTATTTGTTATTAAAATGTTTTTCTTTTTCGTCCTCATGATGTCTTCATTCAGACATCAAACCCATCTGTTTTGACTGAAAGTTGTTTTCCTAGCCTCTGAAACTATTTACCTTCACCTCAGCTGAGGATACGTGGAGGTTGGGAATGATCTACGTTACTATTTATCTTACAAACAGTATTTCACTTACAATGATATCACTATTTTTTTATTCCGTCCATCTGTCTAAGGATCCGAATATTTGTTTACTGACAGTTTCCCAACTGCTGACCACTCCTTAGTCTCTACAATGCACCAAAATGTAGTTATAAGGCGTTCCCATAAAGCATTGAAGCAACAATTTTTCAGTACTGTAACATATTTATTAAAATAGTATTAAATTGTATTTAAAAATGATTATTTAATTAGATTTTAAAGAATGTCTGTGCTGGCAGCCTCGTGGGCAAAATGCTGACATATAAAGCTGATTTATATATAGATATGATTTAAAATAGATTATTTTATTTATTTATTTATTGTGTGTGAGAGGCAGTTTTGGAGGCAAAAATATCCATTGTCCGTATTGCAGAGCACAGCTCACTTTCTATTGGTCAACGTGACAAATTTGAATAAACAATTGGTGAAAACTTTTGTCACTCACCAAGCAGCTTTCTTTTGGTCAATGCAGCGAATCAGCTTGAACCTGAAGCAAAATTGCAAGTGTAAACGTAATGCGCCTTCAAAAGCTACTATACGGATAGAAGACAGCAAGGCATTTTACTACAGTAGGTCTCTGACTGTCAGTTTGTAGGCTTGCAGTCATCTTTTCTGTTCGCGTGTCACATTTTAGTTAAATCTATGTGTAATATGTGGACTCAGGTTGGAGTCAGATGATTCAGCTTTCCCTTGTAAGCAGATTGGAGAGTGTTTTTAAACCCCTCTCCCCTACTTTTACAAGAACATTAAACATTTAATGGGAGCAAAAACAATGTAAAATAGTACTTCCTGCATGGCAATGTTTTTGCACACCATTAAATGTAAAGTCCTATAATTGTGAATTGGCAAATTCCTCCACGTGGAGCATAACTTTACTGTGAATATAAAAATCACTTGTATAAATTTCTACCAGCATCTCCCGCCGTAACTTCCAGATCATGCATCACAAATTGAGGTAAATGATTCATGTGTGCTGTTTACTGGCAACAAGCCTTTTTTTCTATCACGCTGAGGAAAAACTGATGTAAAGGAGCCCAGCAGAGAGCAATTGAACTTTTTAAAGGGTTGACAGTCATAAAACGGCATTTTTCAAACTCAGAAGGCACCGCGTTAATGTGTTCGAAATACGTGGGGAATTTCGTTAAACCCACAAATTTCAAGTACAAACCAATAGAGACAACTTTGGTAAGTATCAATTCTGTGTGTGTGTGTGTGTGTGTGTCTGTCCATGCAATCTTACAAATCTTACACACATTTTATTTTAAATAGGCTTTTTCCATATATATTTAATTAGTATGCTTTCATGCTGATTTAAAAAAAATACACTAAACTTGTCTGTTCTAGTCAGTATCCCCTTTGGATTTTTGAGGTTAGTGTTATATATATATATAATTTGGCAAAAACCACGGAAATATACGTCTTTTTACATTTTAATTGCATAAAGTCTTCAAACTCCCTCCAACGGACGGTGCGTTTACCACAACCAGAATTCCTAGAAATCCCCTCTGGAATTCCTAGAAAAAAGAAAAAGAAAAAAAAAAACCCTCAAGGCTGTCTTTCTTCAAACAAACCCACGCTCAAAGAGCAACAGCTTCAGTCAGACATCTTTGTTTTTGGCAGAAACTAAACAGATTGTTGACCTCACAGGCGCAATTCACCCTGGCTTTGCAGCTTTATGAGAAAACAGAAATGTCATCTATCAAGTTCTTCATCCTACTGATGTTTGACATATTGTTAAGAAATCCCAAAAGCTCTGAAGTTTAGAGACAATCTGCCAAAGTTTAAGGTCACACGATGAGGATATCCAACACGTTGCTTTTTGCGTTCTAGAGTTACTGCCAGGCACTGAAGTCACAAAGTAAAAATAGGTCAATCCCAAAAGGTTGCATGATGCGTTCTGACCAAGCTTTCAAACTTCAAACAATTCCTGCTTTAACATATATGCCAATGCATAACTGAGTGGATAGAAATTGCTAAAAAAACAATCAAACAGTAAATGTAACTGTTTCCCAAACACACTCAACCACTGATCGGAAAACCAGACTGCCTCACTGCCAAATGTTAGCCATTGGTTAAGCCACTGTTGCTCTGTCTGGCAACATTCCTACACTTTTTCAGGGAAATCGAACTTCAAATGGGTTGAGAGAAGTGACATATTCAAGTAAGTACATGTATTTAAGTACATGGGACTGAATTAGAATGACTGGAATTTCCTTTAAAAATGGATACAATGCAGTGTCTGGGAAATTCTTCCTTTGGCTCTATTATGATAACTCAAAGCTTCGCAGTAAACCCAATAGTACGTATGGTGTCTTTTTTTACAGTGATATTAATAAAATGCTATGTATTTGGTTTATACATGCTGATACTTATTGTCTCCTGGTGGAATGTTTGCCGCGGATTGAGCTCCATGTTTGGATAGTTGCCATTGGGACACAAAACAGAGCATCTACACTGATGACCTTACATGGATCCATCTTTGCAAATACATTGTTGGAGGTTTACAGCAAGGCAGCAGCTGGTGGGATTTAGGAGATGTCCCATTCTGTGAGATCGCCTGAGGGGCTTCTTATCCTCATTTTAACTTTAGGAGAGCTGGAAACAGTTCATCCAGAGGTGATGAGACCTGTAATAGACAAAGCCGAAAAGAGATGATAGGGACTACTTTTTTTTTTGTTTTAAAAATGTGCAATGTAATTTAATGGCAATGAATTATCCAAATTAAATTTTTTGATCAACTATTTTACATAAACAGCTTGTTAAATCATTATTTATATTATTATGACATCATTGTATTGAATATTTGAGTGATTGCTGTATGCATGAATTAATAGACAAAACTTTATTCCTCTCTCTTGACATTTGATAGGAGGAGCTCCACGGTTTTCCAAATTCATGCCACATTAAAGTAGCGTCAGCATTTAGGCAATCTGCTAACCTCAGTCAAAAATCCTTATAAAAATACCACGATGACCACAGAATTATTTTCCTGACATTACAATGCTTCAGCTTGTTTGAAGTACTTTTCCAAAACCTTGATTTCAGCATTGTGTATAATGTGTCTTTGTCACAGGCATGAATTAAAGGTTTTCCAAAGATTTCCATGCCCTTTTGGCTGAGGGTAGGTGTCCCGAGTTTTACCATAATTATACAGTTGAAGCATAATTGACTTCTGTTTGAACACAAACAAAACTAGCTTGTTTAAACTCAGGTGGAGCAGGCCAGCAATCAATTTTGAATGTATCCATTGGAAGAGTGTAGTGTATATGAGATGTTCGTGAGGCATTTTCTCCAACTCCAGATTACAAAAAACTCACTGCAGGGAGAGATACTGTACCACGTCTTGGGTTAACTTGGGTTTTTTTCTTTTTATAATGGTACCAATATAGCATTGTCAATTTCCCTTTCACTGTGTTCTGGCATTAAACTCTTATTATTTCAGCAGCCCTCATCTCTCAGAATTCGGTTACGGAACGTCTTCTTCAATAGAGAAGTAATGGGTCAAAAATACATAAAAATAAATGGTGTTCATATGCATTCATGTGAATTTATTTGGTGTTTTTTTTTTAATAATATAGTTACATATATACACATGATAAAAGGGTTGATAGTATAAACTGCAATCTGCAAACACCTTAAATACACACAGTGTATTTACACACAGCACCCCATATTGACAGAAAAAAACAGAACTGTTGACATTTTTGCAGATTTATTAAAAAAGAAAAATCACATGGTGCTATTCAGACCCTTTGAG
>JAUMHP010000084.1:12689921-12703741 GCA_032361065.1 Enteromius trimaculatus
AAAAAAACAGAACTGTTGACATTTTTGCAGATTTATTAAAAAAGAAAAATCACATGGTGCTATTCAGACCCTTTGAGCTTTGAGCCCCAGTGCTTTCATGTGTGTTGCACTGAGGAGAGGGCCACTCTGCCCTTAAAGCCCCGACTGGTGAAGGGCTGCAGTGATGGTTGATTTTGGTTGTTCTGTCAGTGTTTCCCTTGGTTTATTTATGTATTTATTTATTTATTTTATTTATAACAGATTTTCGAACATTTTTCCTGAAAATACAAAAACCAGAATACCACAAACTGTATATATATATATAAATTGAAAAGAAAAAAACAAAAACAAAAAACAACAACATGTACTGGAAAATGCACCAGATACAGTGAAAGATATACACCTAAAACAATGCCAAAGACTTAAACAAATATTAAACACGGAGTGAAATAAACAAATAACTGAAAATTCAATTCTTAAAAAGATAAGTGAGGAAGGAGCCCCAAATTTTACATTTTTTATAAGTGTCAATCTTAGAGAATCAAATCTTTTCAAGCTTGAGGGCAGCAACCATTTCAACTAACCATCTATGAGAAGTGGGTGTTAAAGCGGACTTCCAATGCATCAAAATCACCGTTTTAGCAACCACCATACCAAACATAAGAGAAAATTGCTGAAAATGTGTCAAACTTAGTGTATGATCAGAACATACAAACAAAGCTAGTTCAAGATCTGGACGGATGTCTTCTTCAAAGACATTTGAAAACCACTGAAAAATATTCTTCCAAAACTCAGAAATCTCAGGACAGAACCAAAAAGTATGAGCATGCGTCCCATCCGAACTCCTACATCTATCACAACTGAAACTGAAGGGTACATTTTATTGAGTTTAGATTTAGTGTAATGTAACCTATGCAACACTTTAAACTGTATGAGTTCTAATCTTGCATTAACAGAGCAGGAGTGAATTCGTTTCAGTCCCTCCTCCCATATCTCCTTTGTAATATTGAGTCCAGTATCACTTTCCCAAGCTACTTTAAGGTGACTTTGAGAAGACACTGCAAAATGGGAGACAAACAAAGAAACAAACTGTGTCACCAAATGCTTGGCCGTGGGAGATTGCCCAAAAATTATACGGAGAATGATCTAGCGGTAGCTCCTGAAACTCAATAAAATAATTTTTTTTTTTATAAAATGCCACACCTGTTATTGAAAAAATTGTGACTGGGAAAAATGAAAGAGTTTATACAAGTGTTCAAAAGCGGCAAATTTTCCATCTATAGAAAAGTCTTTAACTGTGGCCGGTCCTTTGTCTCTCAAAGTTTTTACATTGTGACTTTTTTAACCGTGCAGGTTTAGAGAAAAGAATAGCGGCTAAGGAGCTACCAACAACTGACCGTGCCTCCATATACAACCACTTGGGTAGCAAGTCTATCAAACTGTCATCAGCTTGATCAATCATCTGCCAGAACATCATGTTTAAAAAAAGAATGTGGCAGATACAAAGGCAAATCATGAAAGAGATAAACAAAGCGAGGCAGAGAGACCATTTTAATGGCATTGACCCGGCCGATTAAAGATAACGGAAGAACCCTCCATTTATCAATGGATAATTTTAACTCATTAATAGCTTCTGCGAAGTTTAAACTAAAAATATGTTTACAGTTAGGAATGACAGTTTTTCCTTGTTTAGTGTTTTGTGGAGTTTTATTATGGCCTGTTTCTCCTTTGTTTCCATGCCCACTGTGTTACATCTCCACCCAGCTGATATGCTGCTATGTCGATAGATTAGTTTGTTCCCCCTAGTTATCTCATTATGTATTGTATTTAAGGGATGTGTGTCTGTGTCTTGTCGCCAATCATTGTGGTTCTTCCCTTTGTAAGCCTTCTCTTGTGTTTTTGTATATTATTGCCTTTGTCTCTGCCCCCTGGATTCTGTTCGCTGTTCGCTTGACCCCTGCTTCGCCTATCGGATAATCTCTGTGTTTGCCTTTTCCATACCTGTTCGCTGTTGTCTGGACCTTGCCTGTTTCGACCTTGAGTTAAATACAGCCTGCATATGGATCCGCTTGTCCTCCCTAATCCTTATCGCAACACCTACAAATGTTCCCAAAATATGTGGACGATTTGTCCTTTTTTTCAAACCATTTTCAAAGTAGGGTTTTTGAATGACTGTTGGCCCTCCAAGTGTGCTGCTTGATCATAGTCTTTGCAATATGTTTCTTATTCTCCAAATTTCCTGATATGTGGGTAACTGGACCCCTTTATCTGGAACAAATAGTGCACTGTGCCTCCCCCCTCCTTCTCACTAACCGCTTATCCATATCACTCTGTTCTCCATCCCTCCACAGCCCGGCACTCCCTGTGCGGTTTCCCACAACCTACTGCACTGCTACTGTTAGTGGATACAGTATCTGTGGATGTCAAGGGCTGGAAAACATGTCTGAAAGAGACAGATTATGAGATGATGATGAGTTGGGTTTCTTGGAAAGTAATGTCATTTTGCCCTCTTCATTTTAAAACCCAAACTTTTAACTTTCAGATGCAAGATCACCTGAGTAAAACCACCTGGTGTTCAGACCATGTCCTGTTTAATTTATTCACTGTGTAGTGGTAACAAGCAGAGGTCTGAAATATGTTTTCATACTTTCGCATGAAATGGATAGTTGCAGTAAATCTCCCTTTTTTTGCCTAACATACGGTGTGGGCTTAAAATATAGATATCTTGATTTTAATTCATTCTTATTTTAATTAACTTTTTTTTTATTTTTAAATTACAGTAAGCAATGCTGATTTCAAGTGATGTGAAAATAAAAAAAATGTGTTTTGTTTCTTTTGATATGAAACAACAAGGAAAAACAAAACCTGGCCAAACCTCCAAAAACACCCTTAACCTTTAACAGTAAAAAAAAAAAAAAACAGTAAAATTTGACTATAAAAATACGCAAACAATGTTTTAGGTTTTACAGTTTCAAGTTAAATATACAGTTAAATACCGTAATTTCAACTGATATAATGTTAATATACCAACCTATTAAAGTACTGAAATCTGTTTTGTAGCTCTGAAATACACTGGTAAGCACCAAATACGGGTGATGACGAGAAAGTCCAACCTGATCTCACGGCAATTCGTACGTATTTTACGAGGTGGCTAATTCGTATGAATTTGAACAAATTACCTAAACATAACCCCGCCCCTAAACCTACCCATCACGTGATTTTAGACAAATCGTACGAAATCATACGAGTGAGGTCGTACGAATTAGTACGAATTAGCACACATTTGGCACCTCATACGAATATGTACGAATTGCTCGTGAGACTGTGTTGGAAAGTCACATGATAAACCAAAGCCCATCACAAGCAGCTTTTATATGAACATATATAGAAAGTGCTCAATGTCACTCACACAAACACTAGTTTTTTCCCTGTAGATTTTACAGGAATTTAACATTAACCATTTAACATTTTTTTTCTTTCATTTTCACAGTTTTTTACAGTTTATATCACGGTAGTTTTTTACAGTGTAATTAGGCTACATTAATTTATGCAATTTATATGTATATTATACTGTATGTATCTGTGTCAGTTGCACCACGCAGATCGTTTACGTCGTTTATGTTTGATCTGAATAAAAACAATATATCTGTGTGGCGCAGCTGACAGAAAACCGTACTCTGATAGCATATGTATGTCTGCAAAATGTCTGTTAAAGATCTCTTCATCTGGAAAGCATCTGCTGTCTACAAACATCTGACAGACGTCTATCAGTTTTACATGAATTCTAAATCATAAACATCTTAAAGACATCTAATAGACGTCTATTTGACATCTAAAAGGAGACGTCCAATAGACGTTTGGCAGATGAGCAAATAAATCTAAATAATACCTTTTGCACATTTTAATACAGATGTCAGCTAAATAGATGTCACCTAGATGTACATGTGCTATCGGGGCATACGGTCGGCTTGAATTTGTGAGACATGATCCTGGATCAACGTTAATATAGACTTATCCTAATCCCTAATCCTACCCAAAATGTGTTCCTAAAATCTGTGGTAAATGATAGCTGAGGTTGTAGAAGAACCTAAGCTTAATCATAAGCCTAAAAACATTTTCTGAAAAATTATCCCTCAAATATGATTGGTTGATTGGATTGTTGATCCAGTATACGCTGTTTGTGTTCAGTGGATACTCTCCAAAGTGGAGCTAGGGTGGAATTCTCGAAGTCCTTATTTTAATTTCTTTGGTTAAAAAATTATTCTCGTGGCTTCATAAAATTACAGTATTTTTTTGCATTGGCCTCACAAATGTGAAATGTGATATCCTGTCAGCAATAACTATTCCATTGGCTTTTATAATTACTCTCAGTTTAAGTGCTGGCAATGCAGTGCTGTGAGATATTGCTATAAAAAGAAATAAAGTACACGTAAACCAACATTTTTAATCTCTCGCAAATGAGATAATATAAAGATATCGCTGACCCTAAACTGTGACGTCTCACTTTATTAACTTTCTAAATTGTTAAATTTTGTGGAAAGGACAAGGTCAAAGATGATTATAACAGCTGGATCTGGCAACACAGTGTAGGCTAAGCCTGCGTCACAGCTCTCCGAAGCCACATTCACTCAGTCAGTATCTCCAAGTGATCATTTTCATACCATGGATGCTAAACATTCTTGCACACATTCTAAACTAAATTATACATGCAGACATGAGGGGTTTTAAATGGCAAACTAGTCATTAAGAGTACCAGTGGCTTCATTTATAAAATGTTGCGCAGAAACCATCCTAAATCCTACAGTCATCTCTCGATTATAATTCATAGAATGAACGTACAAAAAGAAAACGTGAGTAAGCATCTCTTTCAGATGTTAATTCTATGAATCGCAAATGATCGCAAACTTGTGCGCAAATGAGTTGTTTCAGCTCTATGAGTTGTAAATAAAGGCGTGTATGTCTGCTCAGACCCTGACGTAATGCTAAGCACTTTTCCACGTCAAAGACAGTTTTTACAGATATGAGCGCTGATGTGGATTTAAGTGTATTTTTGAATACGAAAAATTTACCAAGGTCCGGACTTCGCTAACCCTAACCCTGACCTTGGCTACAGGCGTGATGGCTATAGACTCGACAACAACCAGCTTGAAAAACTAGTTAACTTTATTCACTCTACATTACACATTCATTATGTGTACTTAAGTTTACCTGTTCTTCCATACTTTACGTATGTTTGAATAAAGTGACAGAGAAGCAAGGTTGGTGATTTCCTGGATATGACACATACATCTGCAAGATGTCTGTTAAAGAGCACTCTGGAAAGCTTCCTTTGATCTGGAACAACATCTGCTGTGAACAACCATCCGATCTTTGAGATCGTCTTTGAGATGTCAGTTTAACATACATCCTAAATCATAAACCGTTTACAGAAATTGTCGTTAAAGTGTCGACATGTTAACAGATTTGAACAGTTTGCACATGAGTAAAAACAACAATACTGCAGCACTCATTATTTCTATTAATAAGCAGTATTTTTATTTATTTATTTTGGTTAATCCAAATGAGGTGCGTAGAAAGAGAGAGAAATCTACAATATTTTATTGTAACAATATACAACAGGTGGAGCACATACAGTACGAGAGAGTGGTTTCTGTGCTGAACACCAAGACGAGTTTAACATAGTTCATATCCTAAACAAAGTAAGCAATAAAACTACAGATTATTGTGAGACACAAAAAACAACAATATAGACAGAAAATCCAAAGAAGAGTAAACAGTAAAGAGTACCTTTATTCTACTTTAAATATATTTTAATGGTAACACTTCTACTTTAGACATTCTACTAAAAGAGGAACTTTGCAACTACATCAACTAGCAGTCATTAGAGTATTAGTAGACTATCTACTTAGTATCTTCTAACACTTTATTTTGATGGGTCTAACAGTCTACTCTACTAGTGTTAGTAGACATTACAAATTAATGAGAATTACTTGACATGTAGTTACAAAGTTACTTATAGTTAGTAAATGTCTAACTTATAAAACACATTATCAACACGTTATAACACATTATATCATATCCAGACCAAGCGAGAATGTTATGTTATTATTATAATATTAAGCACTTTGTACTGTAATAGGCTCATTTTCCAACTCCCCTATAGTTAAACTGGTGAGTTTTACTGTTTTTGAATCCATTCAGCCAATCTCTGGTTCTGGCGGTAACACTTTTAGCTGCAGCTTAGCATAGATCATTAAATCTGATTAGACCGTTAGCATCTCGCTCAAAAATGATGTAGGAGCTTAGAAGCAGCAGGCGCAATGATGTTACACAGCGCCAGAATAAGCTATTTTCAGGCACTGCGTAATATCATTGAAAAGGTTCTTTAATAATTATTAAACTGGAATAAGAGTATAGTTCCTAGCAGTACCGGCCCAGAAAATTGCAACTTTTCATTTGCCGTCGATCTTAGTACACAATGTACAGTAACTACAGAAGAGTCAAATATCGAATAAATAAAAATATCGAAACGCTTTGGTCATTTTTGAGTGTAATGCTAATGGTCTAATTAGATTCAATGATCTATGCTAAGCTACAGCTAAAAGTGTTGCTGCCAGACCTGAAGATCACCTCAGTGAACTCAAAAACATTAAAAATCAACTGTTTAACTCTAGGGGAGTTGGAAAATTAGCCTATTTTCAAAAATAGTGGAGTGTTCCTTTAAGTGTTTACATTTAAAAATGCATAATCAAAACGTTCATATTATAGTGCTATAATAAAAAATAAAAATGCCGTAATTGTTTGCATTTAAATGTATAAATTAGTTTATTTTATCTGTGATAATGTAATTGGCAGGCTTCACGGTAATTTACAGCATCGGTTAAAGAGACTTTTTTTCCTCTGAATCGTTGAATCTGGCATGTAAAAGTAAAAGTACAAGGAAAAAAAGATTTTACTCCAACTGTACTATTAAAATAGTCCTGAAAACGGTGCAGTCGAAGAAGGGAGTTTATAACAGTTCTAGTCATAGTGCCTCTTGTGGCGGTACTGAGAATGCGACACTTCTTTGCTTCGTGTTATGAATTGCGGTCCACTTTTCGGAATGCAACGACACAAAACTTGAGTGCATTTTTGCGTTATTAAATAAAGGAGACACCACCATAAACCAAAAAAAAGAGAGAAACTCCCATCATAACAATCTGTTTTTCACTAGCGGCTGAAGACACACAGAGAGGGAGAGAGCTATTTCATACCCCTATCTATATGTCTTGAGTCAGAGTCAAAAACATCCAGATGTTTTGTATTACTTTCCCCTTTGGTTCATTGAGGCATAATTACATTCTGACTTCATCGGAACCTTAGCGTGACCTCTGCTCCTGTCAGACACACACAAACACGCACAGACTTCTTCGAGTGAGACGAGATCACACAGCGCTCGACGCTGCCACCACAATGAACCTCAGACACAAACCCGCTCGCCCCTGGAACGAAGCGGGGGGGGGGCGAGTGGGTGAAAACGAGACTCACGCAAAAACACACCACTGTTTCCCTTCATTTGGGAAACCCGCGGCGTGCCTCACTGGAAACCATTGCTAATCAGGCCCAATTTTTGACCCTTCGCTGTTTTTGCTCCTTCTCAATTCACTCTCCCCCGCTCAATGTCTCTCGTTCGGAATGATGTCATGGATTTTCCAGCTACACATTCGAAGAGGTTTTTTTCATTCTCTCAATTAACCGACAGGGCTTCCCCACATCAAACCGCTAGAGACGTTTTCCCTTTTAAACTATGAAATGCATCCCCCAGATGACTAGCTCATTGTTGACTTTTATTTCGATTTTTCTTACACATGCATCTGTCTGTTTACCAGAGCGCAGGTTACAGACGTCATAAGCGTGACGTGATGTTTGGAATCAAGGGACGTCCTTGTGGTGTGTATATATGATGTCTAAACATCAAATAAATATTATTTTCTACTATTAGCTGGATCTCAATGGGCAGTAAAACTACAAATGCAAGCAATTATGTCTCTGTTGGCGTTTTTCAGAGCCCATCTGCAACGGGAGGCCCGTTCCAGAGCTTTCCCAAGACCTTTAGCGCTGCTTTTCTACAATTCATAAATTACACATTTGCTGTGTACACTCAGTATTATGCAGCTAAATCTAGTTGTAATAATTCTCACCAAAATATCGCAGTGTTCGTGTATGTTTGAACTGCTTGTACCGAAGAATGAGTTATTGCGCACTAAAGCTAGTAAATTTTCTGGATATTTTTCTTTTTGTTGTCATTTAGAAGGCAACATTTTCATTTCCTTCAGCACATTTTTCTTCTATGCTCATTTTGAAGTACTCTTAAATAACTCCTCTTTATAGAATGCTGCTATTTTCTTTTATTATAACTTGACTTGACTAATGTACCTTTTAGTTATTTGCCCTTTTCTTGATCTATTTTAAGCATCGGACCGCGGCTGCATGGCTACATACGAGTGTCCGTAAGCAGCCATTGGGTGGGAGAGCCGTGACTCAGCGTTGCAAATGTGTCTACACCACATATGAGTGTGTATCCGACCTTTACTGGCATGTTAAAGCTATTTAAAGAAGATAACAGTGTCTAATCTGAGAATATGATATGTGTTTAAATGCAGAAGCAGAGAAAGTCAACTCACAGTAATTATATTACTGTGCATATATAGAAAATGCAGCCTTTTATCAATTATATGTTTTGAATTGGAAACGACCAGAAGTAATGATTTCCAATTAGATAAATATTTAAATAGTTATGCATGTGGGTAGTTGACTTTAGCGACTGTCAGAATAATGCATCTAATAAGTTTAAACCCATTTAATTTTATATATAATGTCGAAATTTGAGGTCATTTAAAACCTGATATTTTGTTACCATGCAATAAACTTTATTGGACACTTAATGCATTTAAAAACTAGCTACTTTTCAAGCCGCATTAATCTTCTGCAAGATAATAGTTTTTCTAACATACCAAACAGGATTTGTACCTCTAATGCTTTAAAAAAATGTCATGGGGCACCAAAGCGTATCCTGTTCGTGGAAGTGTCATCTACCAGTTAATGTCTACCAGACATTTACTATTATTGTTTTCAATGAGCCCACACTGGGAGAAAGTCACAATAGGTGAAGAGGCCAAAAGGTCTAAGGCGGCCTGTTGGGATCCCTGCTGTGCCGAGCAGTTTGTAAACGCAGTAGAACAAGTTCAGAGAGCCGTTTCAGCTGGCCGCGGAGCGTCTGCGAATCGTGGGGCCAAGCTGGGAGCTGTAGTTGAATTGAAATGAATGAGTTGTTATGTAAGTTCTTACGTTATTGCTAAATTATGTAAATGCCTTCGTTGCTACATAACAATAGTCTGCCTGTCAAAACATTAACAACCGTACAAATAGCCCGTTTTGTAGAACGCTAAGCTTTTGTTGAGCTTTCTCCCTTTTGTGCAGTTTACAGTTACAACTAATAGATACAAATAGCAGAATGTGGAAAAGTTGAACGAAGACTAACCGAAAGCGCGTCGAAGGGAATGAATGATGGTATTACTCAGTCTACTTGTGGTTGTTATGACTGCTCTAATGTATAAAGCAAAATTTCTGTCGTGATGAATGGTAAATGTCCATGATGGGTGTCTGGGGGTTTCTTTACGGCTGCGTCTCCAGCTGTGTGTTATCATTTCCTTTCTTCAGAGGAGTCCCACTTCAAACTCTTCCCTTGAGCACCGCTGGCTGCACGACTGATTCTCATTAGGCAGAGTCGCTAAATATTTTGGCCGAAATAAACACAGCGGTCGGCGGAAAACAACGACGTGATGGTCTATGTCGGCGACACGTAAAAGAGACAAGAAGCGTGTCCGCGCAAGCCAAGCTGACGAAAAAGCTGATTGGCTGAATTAATCGCACAGGCGATATTGTTTTAACCTTTGGCGAATCCACTGGGCGTCGGGACATTGTGTTTGTTTTTAAGCCTGAAGCTTTGCCAAGGCCTTCCTGGATGTGAGTCTTAGTTGTGTTCCCCCTGACGGTGCTTTCGCGCAAACCTCCTGAGCCGGGCCGTCTTTCCTTTTGGTGCCGGAGGGGCCACTTCCACGCTAAGATTTATGATCGGCTATTGAGAGATAGTGAGCGAGTGACCTTGAAATGAAAGATAAAATTGGCTCAGGGGTTACAGATGCCTCGCGGCTTTCTTTTTTCTTTTGCCTAATTATTCCTGTTTAACCGTTATGAATCATATCCTTTTCTGGAGGGTGATGAAACTCGAACATCTCTGAGAGGAGCCGAGCACTGTGTGTCCTCCGCGTCTGATTGTCCTGCTTCGGTTCAGTCATCCAGTGCGAATGCCGGCAGACATATTGAATCCCTCTGTGTTATTCCACTGATCACGTGCCAAGACCGTTCGCGCGCTCATCTGCCTCCCACATTCGCCTGTTGTTCAGCACGACTTGAGACCGAGAGCAACGCGAGCGAGCACACATCAAAAAGACCTTCCTGGGAGAGGTTTTCGACTCGAAGAGCATCCTGGAAGACATCAAGCTTACTGATGGATGAGTAGTGAAGGCAGAAATGCTAAATAAAGTAAAAGGATGGCAGGAATAAGAGATGACGGTGAATGGTGCTTTAGTCATTTCACTTCTAATCACTACATAAAACTTAAATTTTTTTGTAATTTAGCTTTTAGTTGTAGTTTTATTTCCAGTTAGTAGTTTTTTGTTCAGTATACATTTTCATCTATCTATCTATCGATCTGTCGATCTCAGCTTAATTTCAAGTAAATCTAATAGGTTTAGTCAGTGACAATAACCCTGGTTTGTCCTTCCTTGCATTCCCACAGAGTAAGCTAAGCTTGGTGTCTTAAAAATACTTAAACACTCTAACCCAATCTAAGAAATGTGCTTATAAATTCCATTCACTTCTATTTGGCATACTATTTTGAAATTGACATTGGTGTGCACAGGTTATGATTGGTTAGGATTAGAGGTGTGGGGTAGGTGCGTATTACATCAAAACTATGTATGATATGCACCCCAAGACATTGAGTATCACACGCATGAGAAAAATATAATATACTGTATGCACACCAAACACATGCGTATCATATGCCCAGCAGAGTCAATTTCTGTATATAAAAAGCATGCCAAATAGAAACTGAAAATTGTACTATTGATAACTCTCTTAAAATGAAGCTTTCACATCTTATTGAATCTGTCCAATAACAATGTCCAGTAATGGACAGAGGAGCAGTCCGTCTTTGCCCTTGAATAATGTCATTTTCACCACATCTCAAATTCACAGTAGATGCGTAAATTATATAAATCCAAATACTTCTGAACAAAATATGTTCACCCTGACAACTACAACACAACTGTCATGTGAACAAACAGACAAAACATATAAAGTTGGTGTCTTGAACTTCTTGAATGAGTTCACTAAACTCAAACTAAAAATGACCTCCAGATCTCAGTCCAATAGAGTACCTTTGGGATGTGGTGGAATGGGAGATTCACATGGTGTCAATACGGACTAAAACCTTTGAGAAATATTTCTAGCACAATCGATGCCATGAGGAATGAAGGCAGTTCAACGCAAAAGTGGTCCAAGCTGTCCTACTAAGGTGTCTAATAAAGTGACTGCTGAATGTAGATGGTTGGTTAAAATGGCAAATATTTGCACTGCACAAGCCAAACATTTTGCACGTCACAAAATAAACTATATGCACAATTCTGTAGAAAGCTGTCACTGAATAATTCACAAACTCTCAAATCCTGAAAAAATATATGGGGTCAAAGGTTATGGTCATGGGTGCTGGATACCACACTAGTTTTAATGATGTGTCAAGGGGCCACAACAGCTAAGATAAAATGAGGAAATTCAGGTCATTTCTCAGGTCATGAATAAGAAAACATCTGTCAATCAACGGTGTCTCAGATATTTCTCTTAAAACAAACCCTAACCCTAACAAACTGAATGATATTTTAACGAATGATAATACAATAGCTCATATAATTGGCACATTGGTGTATCTGATGAAAGTGTTTGAGATTATTGAGTTTTTTTGTAGAGGAGAAACGTCTGAGAATCAGGAGAATGTGTGGGAGAAATAACAGAGTAATTGTGATTTGCCGGCCTTTAAACATAGACGGTGCTTGGATTCGTTCTAGCTACAGTCGACCTGAGGGAGCACCAAAAAGAATCGCAACACGTCAGTAACGATCACAAAAAAAGTGCACGAAGCTACCCCTGAGATGTGGCAAATGCCAAACTGGATTTATGGTTCCTTGATTATAATCTAGACGCTGAATTATGACAAATACAGATTGCCTTAATAGAAAAGCCATTCGGTGTGTTTTTCTTTCTGCTTTGTTTTCAAGAAATGCTGTTAAAGAGATGGGATAACTTGTCACATTATGTGTATTGAGCTCTACACGGAGGTCCAGCTTGCTTCAATTAAAAGTCATAAGCGGCTGGTTTTGATCAAGATCCTTGGCAAAGCCAAGGTGATTCCTTTCGTAATGAAAAACAACAGAGGCCTTACACTCTAAACACTGTTAAAGAATAATAGCCCCTCTTGAGGGAAAGTAGCTAGCTCTCACACCACTTCCTCAGGAGTTTTCTTCCTTTTAGATTATATTGCAAACAAATCAGATACATGGACGGAATGAATAAAGGTTGTGTGGCGGAAGAAAAAAGAAACAGCTGCCGGGGTCTGGGAGCAAGATGTCTTTTGTGATGTTGGTCCGGGGAGATTGCTGGGTCTTTGGAGGGTTTCCCTATGAACAACTGTATGATTAAGAAAAGAGAAACAATGACTTATGAGGTCACCTCACGAGGAAACAAATCTTCCTTGATCTTTTTGGTGAAAAAAAGCCTTGTGTAGGAAAATACACGGTAACTTTCAGAACCTAAAACTCCAAAAAGAGCATCTAATAGGCTCCCACAACCACTTGTTTTGAACTTCTGCAACTTCTTGACGTCATACAAATACATCAATGACCATCTACGTTTACATGTCAATTAACGGCTATTGTGTGACTAGAAACTTGGCCACGGTGAGGAAGTATCATTATAAATATATCATTGGGTGCGTTGGAGATGGCACACAGTGGAATCATATACTTATATACTATACATATCAATTAAATGCTGTTTTTCGAACTTACAATTCATCAAACAATTCCTTAAAATAAATATCATGGTTAAAAATCAATAATGAGAAATGTTTCTTGAGCAGTAAATCAGCAAATTAGAGTGATTTATGAAGGATCATGTGACACTGAAGACTGGAGTAATGATGTTGAAAGTGCAGCTTTTCATCACAGAATAAATTTCATTCTTAAATGTATTTAAAAAACAGCTGTTTTAAATTGTAAAAACATTTCAAAAGTTTTTTCTTTTTAAATTGTATTTTAATCAAATAACTACAGCCTTGCTATTCAAAAGCAAATCTTACTGACCCTAAACCTTTGAATGGTAGGCTGTATATGCTTCCAAGTGAACTGCAAAATTAATGAATTCCAGATTTTTGACCAGCATAGTATTCTTACTATTATGACAGCCATGGAAGAAATTAAAAGAATAATTCACCCAAAAAAGAAAATTACCCCATATTTTATTCACCCTGAAGCCATCCTATGTGTGTATGACTAGAGTTTTTAAAAAATAATCCTGACTTTTCCAAGTTTGATAATGCAGGTGGATAGTGACCATTATTTTGAAGCTATGTAAAGTGATGCGATGTTTAACGCAACTTAAGTCATACGCCGTACGTTGAGTCAGAAGTCAGCAAGAAGCAGGAGATGGTAATGCACCTTATGAAATTGTATGCCAACCACCAT
>JAUMHP010000084.1:12713176-12726293 GCA_032361065.1 Enteromius trimaculatus
ATATACGGCTCAATGTGAAATCACGCACCTGATGGCATTTACCGCTGATTACAGGACCGGCTTTACTGACAAAACGAACATATCGGCCGATCTGGATCGGTGCATTCCTACTTTCAAGTACATTCAGAACATTAGAAACGGTAGTTGTGCTCCACTATAATCGGTCCGCCGAAACTCATCCAGTGAGAAACATTAAAAATGAAAAATAAGTGTGATTAAAATGTGTTTAAAAAAAATTATGCGTTATGCTTGTGTAATTAATTAATCTAAATTAACGCGTTAAAGTCCCGGCCTTATCTGGATTACATAATCAGATTTTAAAACATAAGAACTTATAGAATATTATAGAATACTAAATGAGATTGCAGTCATTTTTTTATGGGGTGCTTGAGTGCATATTATTCACATTTTTTTTTAAATACCTAGCACCTACATAACAAGAAAGTTCAGTTATGGCATTTTCGAACTTTGAAAGATTGTGCTTTCTAGGTTTGTTGTCAACTAAAATTGTATTAGCCATTTGCTGGCACAGAAATTGTTAATTGTTAATATGCTGCTGGTCAGTTCCTGACATAGCACAGCTTTCACAGATATAAACCAGAGTCCGGATGTTGACTGCATGATTCACTCCAAACCACACAAGACTGTCTATCCACTTCTGACCACACAACACACACAGACAAGAATGGGTGCTAATGTTGTTGTCGTTCATCTGTGAGAGATGAGCTTGTGGTTGCTTTTGCAACGTCTTTGGCTAAGATAAAAGCCGACCAATTCCACCTGGAAGAACACTCAACTTTCCCCCATCCATGTCACGTCTGGTTTGACCAATGAGGCAAAACCTCTAAAAATATCAAATGCCACATAAAACGTAAACATTTGTCTTTCTACTCATTTTTAACTACATGTTGTCACACTCATTGTCTGTTTTCCCATAAGTCAGTTCACCCCCACAGTCTGAAATGATTCATTGGACTGCATGCAAATGTTCACAACTTCTTAAAAGGTGAGTGATCTGACAATCCTCATTGGCTATAAAGGCTTTTAACACCATCCAGAGACAAAACGAGTCATAGTTTCAGTCCCACAAGAGATCTTTTACAGATTCAGTAATTATATTTACTCATAGCTTTCCTGTTTCTTACGCAAATGGGTCACACTACATTAACACATTACATTAATTTGTTCCTTTTTGTGATTATATTCTTTTATATATCTCTCAGATTTACTGGAAATGCTTTTTGGCGGGTGTTAAACCAACATTTGGGTTCACTTAGGGAAAAATTATATGTGGCCAGATGCAACAAGATTAAAGAAGTCTATGAGAAATAAACACAACAAAACTTCAGAGTAAAGATCGCACTTGTGGAGGAGGGTCAGAGTAATTTGTTTTAGGGCTGGTTGGTAGCAAATAACAACCAAATGCTCCACATTCATGTAATCACACAAGTGTTGAAAGATCCCTTTCGACGATTATTTTGCCGCTGATTAAACGAATCAGATCGACTGCTGTTAAGCTGTTGACTCACTTGGCATCATGCATTGAATAAATAACAGTCCTATGCGATAAATCACGTACTGTTCACTGCAATAACATGTTTACGTCACAGACGGATACACAGAAATGTGACAAACACGATTTGATTAATCATTACGGGATCAGACATACGGGTGAGCATTGAACCAGGGAAGTCAAAACAGCACTGGATTGTTAACAAAGCAGTAAAACATCTAAGTGATAATTGTATGTATTTGAGTTTCATTTTTAATCAAGGTTTTTTGCAATAACCAGAGACCAAAGCAACAAAATTACTAATTAAAACATGGTGTAAATAAAAACAATATTATTTGTTTAGTTTTAAAAAGTAAGTTAAAAAATATATTTAACTTTAGGTAAAAGAAAATGTATCCCACATTTTTCATGTTACTACCAAAACGAGGCTGATTTTAACTAAACCTACAGGTAAATAACCACAAAGATGCATATGTTACCATCAGTTTCTTGCATCCCTAGCTATGTTGGGCCACCAGAAGCAGTCGTTTAGCAGCAAGAGATTGCTATTGGCCCCTGTGCGGCCAGTGCCCAAAGATGAGTGCATGGACTGAGTTAGTGGGGCACATTAAGAATGAGGAATGTACAGGACACCCTAGTGGCAACCTGGTGGACATCCTTGCAGAGAAGCTTTAGGGGGATTGGAGGAAGTGGGCTGGAAGTGGGTCAAAGATATTCTTGGTTCTTGTTGTCAGTACCCTCCAACCAATGCCTACGTTCTTCAAGCACAAGCTTTCTCTGTTGCAGATAGTATAGTTCTTCTCCGCACCTCTGCACCCCCCTGTTAGATGGATCCATTTCTATAACAAATAGCTTACTGAAGTCAAGATGTACTAGAAGCAGAGCTTTGGCAAAGGCGATCTTGAGCTCCTGGAAGGCTTTTAGGATTCCAGGACTTTGTCTTGTTCTTGAGAAGAATTGTAAACGGACTAGTGATGGATCTGTTCGGACTTAGTAAAGTTTGTGAATCCTAGGAAGCATTGCAATTCCTTGATGTTGGTAGCTGTGAGCCAGTTCTCAGCAGCTTCTTACCTTTCCTTCTTCCATCTGGTTGCCGTGTTTGCAAACGTTACATCCGAGGAAGACTGATGGAAAGAGTCATTTCAGCTTTAACGAACAGATGGAACTCTCTCAGGCATTTTAGGACCTTCACAACTTGCTGGTTATGTTCAGTCATGCCTCAGGAGTAGATGAGGATATCATCAGTGCAAACAAGCACAAACTAATGGAGAAACCTGGAGGAGCTCATGCGTGAAGTCCTGGAATGTAGCGGGACCCTGACAAGGCCGTATGGCATGACTAAATATTCATACGGGCCGGTAGGTGTCACAAATCTTTCCCAGGAAGAGAAAGCAGCAGATCTTCCTGCAGGGCAATGGCTCACCCAGAATTTAGTCAAGTCAAGAGGCTCCGATGCCTGTTGTGTTAATGCAGTCTTCTCAAGGCATCTCTTTCTGGAGCACATCTAGTTGCCAGAGTCTCCACTGACAATTAGGGCGGCAGAGGACATCTCTAGCTGCTGATCCACCATCTGATCTGGATATGGATTGGATTTGCTAGCTTTACCAACATGAGCAAAGTGAAGATGCGCTGTCCTTGAAGGACGTTTAATGTTAGGAAACCCACATCAGGCAAGTCTAATGTACTGTATGGGAGTCTTTTTCATGCGTCATAGACACACTTTCCATGATGACAGATAAATGTTAAAAGTATCTTGACAAGACGAATAGAAATAAATACAATCCTTTGCACAACCTACAGTTTTGTCTGTTATCTCTCTCTTTTGGTAGTACCCAATTTAAATGTGAGATTTTGGAAACCAGATCTAAATTTAGCGGGAATGGTCAGGTCAAAAATTATTCTAAGCGGGGCAGCGGGTGAACAAGGACTGTGGGAGCGGAATAAAACCTTGCGGGAGCGGGCAGGAGCAGGACTGAAAAACGATCCCGCGCAGACCTCTACATCGGGTGTCATGGGAAGTGTACCCCAAGGGTGGCGTTTTCAGATTTATCCACTCTACAACCCAGTTTCAAAATATATCGGTTTCATGCTCCCAAAATGCCAGATCTGTCTGGACGAAACGCCTATAGGACACAACATTATGTGTATACAGCTAAATCTCTGTGATTTCAGCACGATTTCACTTAAGGAGAGCTTCTTAATGTGTCCTCCCTAAAGATGGACTCCTCAAAATTCCCAATAAATCAGCATATTTCTGGCTTTTTTTTAACCTTATAATTTCAACAACAAAATATATTTTATAAAAACGTATATAAAAGGGCAGCACTGTACTGAAGTTAGACAGTTATCCGTTTATACAGTTGTGTGTGTGTGTTTGCTTATAATTGCTTCCACATTAACAGCCTGTCTATAAAATTGAGAATGTCATTGCATCCTGAAATGGCAAAATACTCCATAAACAGAGGACTTTTATTTAAATTCACATTTGGTCAAGGGGAAATTGTTATTTCAGCTGCTGAAAATTTGACCACAGGTCTGGACTAAAAAACTAACAAAGAATGAAAATGGAAATTTATGATCCTACTAAAGTTTATGTGTCCCACATTTACCAAACTGGACATGATGACTTCTCTGAAAACAAGACACAGTCGAACATGCTTTTGCATGGATCACATTTTAATAAAAGACAAAGCAATTAGGTATGGTCAACTAAATGCATAGCGTAAACAAGTCACAGACATGTGGCATGTGATCCTTTTGTACTGGATACAAATAAACAATTATTTTACTGGCATTCTTGCGTATTTGAAAATAGTTTAACAGTCTGGGGTAGCCCAGATTTACTGTGAACTGATCCATAAATTGGGAAACCACAGCATTTGTCTAATGTCCTCCATTTTCATCTCTGGATGATCATTAGGTAAAGTATTTGGTTCAGTTCTTTATTGAATTATTATTATTTTTTTTAAATAAATCTTTGAAGGTGTGTCACAAGGTTCGGTGTTAGGCCCCTTTTGTTTTTAATTTGTGATGTGACAACCTATGTATGGATGAAACGCTTCAATTTCAGGAACTGCAGGTGGCAGCACATTGCTCAATCTAGACAGCAGTGGGTGAAAGCTCCATTGAGACAGAGTCAAACTAGCACTAGAAAGGAAAAGATCTCTCTTTTTTATTATTATTTTTTATAAATTTTTATAAATATACTTTTGTTTCATAAATATGTCAGTTGCTATTTTATGGTTTGTTTATTTTTGAGTTTTTCCATGCATTCTGTAACAAAAAACTATTCACCCTGCTTAACGTGTTCAATATTAAAAATAATTAAGATTCAATTTAAACACATTGTAAATCGCAATTAGGGTAGAAGAAGCATAAATCTGATAATGTCTTGTTAAACATACACTGAGATGTTCAGTTTCAAGTTTCTCTAATTCAGTTTGGACTTACTGACTTTGTCAGCTGAAATATGCTCTTGTTCCATATTCAGCGTGGGTCAATGAGTTTATGAATGACTGCGTGATGTTGGACCAATCACAGTCAAGGACGGTTTTGGTTACTTTAACTGAAAGTTAATAATCAGTAGAAATCGGAGGTTTGTGTTTTTTGAATAAACATATTCATCAAACATCTTATAAATAATCGCTTCCATTGAATAGATGATTCAGAAAAATGTGATTATTCACAATGTATCAGTGTACATCTCTGTTAAACAGTTTAAACTGTCCATTGATAAAAAAAACGGTAAGACAACATGAATGACCTTTTGAATGAATTGGAATTCAGTCAGTTTATGTTTGATTTAACCTGTCTGCCAAAAACTGCCAGATTTGGCATACTTTATTGTTTGGGAGATCAATGAAATCCAGTCCAGGTCAGTTAAACACACTGCTATGTCTGTGTTTGGATTTTAGCTTAATCCAATTAGTTTTACTTAAAAGTCACAAACATGAATACTACAAAACACAATGTATTAATCAAATTTAATTTTGGAAAAATAGAAATTTAATTGACCATACCTTTTATGAGAACAATCAGCCACGGCAATTCGTACATATTTTACAAGGTGACTAATTCGTACAAATTCACAATCAATAGAACAAGCAAGTTCTTTGCTAAGTTGTACGTATTTTGCTAAGTTGCTAATTCATATGAATTTGTACGAATGACTTACACCTAACCCCGCCCCTAAGTCTACCTGTCGCTGGGGTTTAGACAAACTGTACAAAATTGAGTGAGGTTGTGTGAATTTGTATAAATTAGCCACCTCGTAAAATATGTACAAATTGGTCATGTGATGGATAAAAACCACGTTATTATTTATAATAAAGAAATAAACATATACAAAAATAATAAAATGACACAAATAGAATTATATAATTAGAATTAAGAATTTAAATATTAAATTTAGTATATTTTTAGTATATTTAATATATAAAAGTGATATAAAATTTATTTTTTAATCGGTTCAGTTAATTAAAAATTATTTTAACAAACCATTTTATTAAATGCGCTTAAACTTGTATTCATTCATTCATTCATATACTTAATACTACATTATTTTTCGTTTGAGCGTAGCTTATCGCAGCTAAAATATGATTTATTTTAATTTATTAATTCGTTAAACATCTAAAATGATAAATAATTATTTAATAATTGTACACATTGTATAATTGCATTTACAATTATACAATTATATATAATAAACATTATTGTAAAGATATTGTATTTAATTAAAACCAATCCTTTAACATGTGTTTATATACTTTAGATTTGAATAACACATGTACTTATTGTAAAAATAATTCATTCGATTTTTTTTTTTGTTGTTGTTAGTAGTGCACAATAAGAAGATATTAATTAAATTAATTGCAAGCTGGTTTCAATTACAATTGATGATATATATTTATAGAACGTGGATGATATAGCATCATATCAGTTATTAATATGTGTTTACCAGCCATAGATCTGGAAACGTGTGATCAGACATGAAGAAGATAGGATGTGAATGACGGCACCCTGGTGCCTGCTGCTTCTAACCAGAAAGACTATTTCATAACGCCAAGCTGGTGTCAATGCTCTGCTCTGGTGTTTGAGTTGAGGCCTTATCTGTGCTCTTTCTCTTAAAGTTATCTCCACTGAGTTAAAATGTTACAGATCCATTCAGCTGAAACATCGACTGACCAAATGTCAGCCTCCATTAAGTCCTCTTCCATCGCCAGTGATGGACAGAATCAACAGCAGTTTAAAGAGTCAATGTCAATATTTACAAATCCTTGTCAGTTTCAGTGAAACAGGAGGAGCATGTGCTGTGAGGAAATGTCTGGCTAAGAAACACTTCATGATGAAGAGAACATCATGCTTCACAATCACACACACGATTATGTAATCAACAGTGCTGGGCAAAGTTACCTTTGGAAGTAATGCATTACATTATTGCATTTCCCCACAAAAGAAACTCGTAATCAATTCAATAATCAGGTATTGATTTACATTATATATATATGTGTGTGTGTGTGTGTGATTTTTCAACATATTTGTATGGTTTCAGAAGACTTGAAATATTTTGTTTGAGCTTGGACGACTTTTAAGGTTTTTGTTGTAAATGTTGTATTTTAAATGGTATTCTATGTTTCTGATGTTAAAATATAAAAATGCATGGTATTAAGTAATTTAAAGTCATGAACCTGTGGATTAATATGTAGTTTGATGACAGTTGAGACAAAAAGGGTACAAGGGGATGCACAAATGGCAATTATAATTTGACGTAAATGAGACAGTAACACCCAGTTTTCAGTAGAGAGTGTTTGCACATGATGCTCTTTATGATAAAATATCAAGGGCATGCGATTTGATTTTCAAAGGGTCATCAGAGGTGGCTCTGACTTCCTGTGCCTAATCTACTCAGGACATCTCTTTATGTGCAGCATTATGCAAAGCATTTGATCCCTGTGCCTTTCTTCCCATCCTAACGTACGTCAACAGGATGTTGTTCTCCCTGGAGCAAAGCATGGCAGAACCACAGCCCCTTTGCCAGCCGTTGCTGTTTCTATGAACTATCTGGAGCGGAGACTGGAAATTAAGAGGTGTAGACTGCATTTCGGGTGCCAAAAACGTGTGAAAGCGATGGTAGGACTCGAAGAGGGCTGGACGTGAATGAAAGCGCTGGCATGCTGTTGTTTATGGACACAGTGTGTAAACGCGGGAGCCCAGGCTGGCCAGGCGGGAATTTTGTGGAGACGTGTTCAGAACCACGGACAGCGCACTGCTGAAGGATACACTAGAGCTGTCCGTCAGGAGCGCCACTGCTGCCATGGGAATAATGCTATGGGAAAATCCCCAAATCCCTCTCAGTCTGTGGATCAGGTCTGTTAGAGCCATGGAAAAGCCTGACACTGGGAGAGTTTAAAGCGTGTTTGAGCCCTACACATTTTGTTTGTCTCTCTTCAGCTCTCTCCTGATCATATGAGAACCGCTGCTTTAATTCATTAACATCTAACTGGGAAATATGGTAAAATGTAACATCAAGTTATAAATAAAAACTACTTTTTATTAAGGCATACATACATCATTTTATTTTCCTCCAAAGAAACAATATCTTTATATTATATATTTTTTTATTATTATAATATAATCTTTATATTTATATATATTATTATACATATTATAACTTTACCAATAAATTCTCTGCTTCATTAACATGTTAATATATCAGATTTTTATAGAACATCATTCTGATATCTTTGTTTTAATAAGAATATCAAAATACCATGATTGTGTATACAGTACAAATGTAATTATTGCCATGTGTTTAATATAAAATGGCATAAATCAATTTTGTACGCACCACACTGAATGTTTATAACTCATAATCTATCTAATCTATGTATATATGAAGAGTTAATTTACAAACACAGATAACAACAATTTCAACCATTTTTATTTTCATTGTGCATTCCAATTAATCTCAGTTCGTTTATTTTGACTTGGTTAAAAACACAGCTAACCAAAACAATAAAAAAATAATAAAAAATAATAATAATAATTTTTGAAACTTCTAAAAAAACAAATCAACTTATTTATTTATAAAGCACATTGAAAAACAACAGGTCTTGGCCAAAAAGGGTTTACACATTTTTAAGTGCCCTAATAAGTAAACATAAAGTTTACAGTTTATTATATTAACATGAGCTACAATATATTAACATAGAAAGAATAAAACATAGAGTAACAAATGTATCATTATTATTTAGGAAATCCCAGCCCGATCTCACGCCAATTCATACATATTTTCTGAGGTAGCACAAGTTCGTACAACCTCACTTTTTTCGCTAAACCGTACGCATTTTATTAATTCTAAATTCGTATGAATTTGTATGAATGACCTACACCTAATCCCGCCCCTAAACCTAGACAAATCAGTGATGAGCAATAATTATCCACTTTGTAAAATATGTGCGAATTAATCGTGAGACTGTGTTGACTTTATTGTAAAGCGTTACAGTAAAAGACTGGAGTGGATTAATGCTTTCACTATTTAATTTTTATTTCTTTTTTCAATAACTAAACAGATTTGGAGGATTGGAGTAGTTGTCAAAAAAAATTATGATCCTTGAGTGAACTTGACTGTTTGAAAGCGCGCGAGAGGACAGAACAGGAACAAACAGAAAAGAGCCGTGCTGACATTTGACATACATCTTCTTCTGCTCGGCCGTCGCGCCATTCCTTTAATATTCACTCTCCACCAACACTGACAGAAAGGTCAAGGTGAGAGAGGATGGCTGTTTGAAAAGACTGAAGTCTAACACAGCGTTTGCCCAAAGCGATAAGGCATTTGGATTTTCAGTCAGAATTCTCCTATACTCCTCTGTTCTTTAAAAATATATGACTTTTATGTACTACCTCCAAAAACTAAAAAAATGCACTTGTAATGTACCTCATGTGTATATATATATATATATATATATATATACAGTGAGGTTAATAAGTATTTGATCACCCTGTGATTTTGCAAGTTCTCTTACTTAGAAACCCGTCTGAAGTTTGCCAGGGATCTTCTGGATAATCCAGAGGAGTTATTGGAGGAAGTTCTGTGGTCAGATGAGACTTTAACACCATTCGGAACCGCACTGCAGGAACCCTTGGACCTCTGCACTTGTTAACAAAGGCTTCTGTACCAAATATTAAACATTTTTTATTTAAGTGATCAAATACTTATTTGACACAGTAATTCCCAAATAAATTGTTAAGAAATCATACAATGTGATTTCCGGATTCTGTCATTTCAGTGGTAATGCACCTATGCTGAAAAATGTAGACCCCTCCATGATTTCTAAGTAAGAGAACTTGCAAAATCACAGGGTGATCAAATACTTATTGACCTCACTGTATATATAATCTAAAGTTCAGCTAATTACATTTACTATACATGTTTTTTTATAGTATGTCCTTTTAAATATTAGATTTTCCTCTATTAAAAGTAAGCTAAATTCTTTTAAAGAAAAGGTCACGTCTGTCATTTTTGTCTCAACTTTCCAAAAAGCGCCCACGGCGAACTTCAGCACACTTTGATTGAGACTAAATGAAGTCTCTAAAGAGGAAATGAAAGTGCAGGCTCATGTTTAAAGAAGGGTGGATTTCTATCTATATCTAAGAAACTAATGTATCCACTTCTTGGAGGGTCTGAGGAGCAGTATATTTTCAGAAAGTCTTGTAATCACAGTTTTATTTAACACCAAAAGTATGAGTGCAGACAGACTAGAGATGATGTCCCACTCTTTCTATAAACAACAGAGTTATGCATTCGAATGTAATCTGTAAAGGGCTGAAAATAACTGTCAAATTATATTTAATAATTTATTTGTTTCCCCTTATTTATCTTTTACCTTTATTTCATTAAAAGTTAAAGCTAGAAGGTAAAAATAAAAATAAAAAATTCAGCCAAAAATGCAAATTACATAATTATTTATTAATCATCATTTCCCTTACAACCCATACGGCTTTCTTTGTTCCATTTAACACAGACGCTTAATTTTTGATGAATATCCTGGAATAATGAATGCGAATGAGGGCCGGGACTGTCATGCTCCAAAACAGCAAAAAACAAAAACAAAGCATAAAATAACTTAATGATCCAGTTGTAATAATTCATTTTATTTATTTATTTATTTTATTTAATTGTTTTCTGGGTGAGGTTGACATGCATGTCTTATGCACTGGTATACGGTAATATTTGATCCTTTTAAAAAAAGTCAATAGCACCAGCACATTCAAAAACCTCTCATTTAAAATGTAAAATCAGTCATGCAGCATTGAAAAGAGGATAGGTAAATGAAACAAGAATGGTAGTTTTTGTACAAACTATCTTTTATTTTAAAAAAAAACATATCCAGGTCAATATCTGGCACTTTTTCCAAACTCGCCCTCTTTATTTCAAGGGTTTTCCTTGCGCAAACCTTATATATACACAGTAGTTCATCTATATTATAGATGGCACAGGCAGCTACTGTAACCTCACAGGTGGCGCTTCTCCAGATATAAGCAAAACCGCACCTGCGTTACTTTCCCAGAGCTTTTACTGGTTCTTTAGAGCACAATTTGCTCATTTTATCCGACTGCGGACGACACATTGTAGCTCTTTGTGAGCAGAAACTGGCGCTGGATTCATTACGCCTGAACATCTGCACTCAATAACACTCTGGCTGCCGTATGAATTATGACAGTGTTGCCGAACCGAACGGCATGTCAGCGTCTGTCTTTATTAGTTCAGAAGACACAGATGATACGCCGCATGTCAGCACGCAGTCTATAACATCAGAGCCACGCTATGGATCAAAACACAAGAGCCTCTGTCACGGGAATCCAAAATCCATCCGTCTGATCGCTACAAAGTCAACGAGGTAACAAACGAGGTAACAAATCACAAACAATCCAGGAGATGTTTTCAAGACGTCTTCTGTTGACGTCTGAAAAGCATACCGTGAATTCTCGCTTCTCGCACACCTGGGAGTATTTACCCACGCTGCGCGCTAACACGTCCTCTTGTTGTCTTAACTAACATGGCCAAATCACCTAACAAAGCAAGGTCTTAAAACCGTGTTTGAATTCTCCAGTACTGCCAAGCACGTCTGTTTACCTTCCCTGGAAAGAGCTACAATAGCGTCTGTCACGTTTACAGCGGAAATATGCGTGAACAATGGAGAACGGCCAAAGGGATGCTGGGAAGTGACCCGCATTCCCTCGGGACAGTCAGAAAGAGAGAACTTTCCCATTTCGCTCCTGATAAGCTTGGGTCAGGCCCCTGTGATCTGGTGTTTACACTGTGGCAAACACTCGAACCATTTCCCTCTCATTTCCCCTTTCGCTGCCCTCTGGAGAGGGAGAGAAAACATTCCTTGGTGTTTCCAACTCCAGCTGAGGTGGGTTCAAACTCGGGAAAAGTGATGTAATTTCTCGCAAAATAATGAGGTTACTTATGCGGACGAACGTTTAACGATGCCACCTGATGGAAAAGACACGTGTCAGTCGGTAGGGTACGATAACCTTCAAAGGGCGAAGACCAAAAATGAGCGAGATCAATGCTCACCTCGTAAATTACCCGAAAACAACACTTAAATAACACGAAAAGTATTTATAATGGCACAAAGGGCACGCAACTCAAAAACAACATTGTGTGATGGTTTTTAATGGAAACCCTACATGGTTACATGAAACTTCAGTTCCTCTGGATAACCACAGGAACAGAGAGATTTATTACCATTCATTAACTATGGGTTGTATTCATCGACTGAAACATGAAAGGCACAGCGTGTACTACAACAATATTTTTGTTTTCCGTTCCTAAAGTGGAATTTAGGCCACATAGGCCAGTCCTCTTAACTTTTGGATGGCTTCCTGAATGTGTTTGAAACAGGATTTGCGACTAGAGAGGAACGTATTATAAAAAATACATTTCACACTCACTTAGGGATTTAACGAGAGGCATAAAATTAGTATCCTAAGCAAAGTTTGGGATAGGTTGTAAATAAAACATTTCATCTCACCATAAATAATCTAAGGTCACAGACTTGATAAATACACTGAAGGCAGGGGCGGACTGGCCATCTGGCAGACCGGGCATTTTCCCGCTTTTGGGCTGGTACAATTTTTTTTTCGACATCGACCGGCATCATACAGGGACAACGGCCCATCACAACGCAATATATAAATGGAGTGATAAGGGATCTTGCCCCGCCTATTTACATATCGCTTCACCTCTCTTCCACCTTCCTCTCAGTCCCTCAAAAATGACAGACCAAAGCGAAACGGTAGGTGCTGAAATGTGCCTCATCGTCCGAAATGTACACAGAAACGTTATCAAGAACAGGCTTCCTCTGCTGTGAGTGATGAGCCAAAGAGACAAGCAGGAGAAAGATGTTTAATCGGTAAGGAGCTTGATAACAGGAGCTTGCATGAAGGGGAAACGGAGGAACCTGTCCTAGTGCGAGCGCGCACCACGAGTGTAGAATACGTACAGTAGAACACAACGAAAAAGTCAAATGTGTTCCATGGGCCAATGAGAATAAATCTAGATTTAAATATGACCTCCTGTTTTATTTTTATCCA
>JAUMHP010000084.1:12742094-12768267 GCA_032361065.1 Enteromius trimaculatus
CTGTTTGATCAGGGTTGGAACTAAACTCAGCTGGAAGGTAGATCTCCAGGAACAGGACTGAGCACCCCTGATTTAGACCAATACCGCTCTTAAATGTAGATGGCAAAATTATAGATAAAGCACTGGCAATGAGGCTCGAGAAGGTTTTACCTCAGTTAATGCATATCGATCAAAATGGCTTTATTAAAAACCGTCAAGGGTTTCACAATGTTAGAAGAGTACTGAACCTAGTACATCTGGGAGCTGAAACCCCTGATACGGCCATTCCGTCACTTGATGCCGAAAAGGCATTTGACAGATTAGAATGGCCTTACTTAATGGAGGTCTTAGCAAGATTTGGATTTGGAGATAATTTCCGTAGATGGATGGAACTCTTTTAGTTGATTCCTCGGCAAAAGTACTCACTAAAAAATGATCTCTCCTTCATTTAAACTCATTTCCGGGGGAAACAAGGCAAGGCTCACCGCTCTCACCTTTACTTTTTGTACTAGCTATGGAGCCTATTCCAATAGCGATAAGATTACACTCTACTATTCAAGGTATTTTTACAGAAGCTTTAGAACATCGCATTGCCCTATATGCTGATGACGCTATCGTATTTCTCTCAGATCTTAGGAAATCTATACCCTCCCTGTTAAAGCTTATTGGCCGGTTTGTAAACTTTTTATAAACTTTAGTTTTTCTGGATTTAAAATAAATAAAGATAAGTCCTCAATTATATTTCTCAATGAACAAGAGAGATTAAATCCGAAGGTGAAACATCCATTTGTAAATGCCATAAATGGTTTTGATTATCTAGGAATCAAGATAACCCCTAAAATTAACCTTTTAAGTTCTGCTAATTATGAACCATTGTTATCTAAACTTTCTGAAGATACGTTTAGATGGACGACATTGCCTCTTTCTTTAATGGGAAGAATAAACGTGATTAAGAATATATTACCTAAATTGTTTTATACGTTTATATGACTTCTCACTAATTTTATCTGGAATAACAGGAAGCCAAGACTGAGACTTTCTTTACTATACCTTCCCTATGATAGGGTATAGTTCAACTACCTAATTTTGTTTGGTACTATTGGGCTGCACATTAAGGGCGGCATTATATTGGTTTTCCAAAGAAGCCTGTCGCCTCTGGCTTGCTTAGTTGGGGTCAGTTGGGGATGGGATGGGGTAAGATTGATGTAATGTCTTCTGTTTTGTTTCTGAAAACCTTGAAGAAGTCAATAAAGATTATACAAAAGGGTAATGTGCATACACCAAAACTAAGTGACGTTTGGCAAACAACATGTTTCGGGAGGAGTGCTGGACGATTGTGCACGGCTGGCACCACCACGGTTTAAAGCACTAGGGTTTGGAGTCCGCTGTCCTCCCTGCACGGCCTGGACAGCACGCCAAATTTGCTTTCATTTACCTTCACGATTGAGGAAGCGCGAACTCGTAAAATAATGTTTAAGAGTTGTTTACATTATCAATAGTTCATCCATCAGTTTGATCAACACATAATGGCTGCAAACATCAACATTATCACATTAGCTGTAAGATCATCCAATCACAGCTCACAGATGGAGGAACTGCATTACGTTCTATTTGGCCTTACGAGATTTGTCTTGCTCAAATGTTTTGACAACCTCTCTTGCCTCAAGAAAACTGCCTCAGCTCAGCATGTTCTTTCTGGTTGCACCTTGCGGCACATTTAGACTCAAAACTGCTGTTTAGATAACTAGAAGTGTTGCACACCTGTTTATCACAGGTGCATGCTACGCTCACAGTACTCATGAAATGCCCCCCCAGAAGACCTAGTGGCTCAAAGTTTCTGTTGTTTATCGTAGCTGGAAAGTTGCCTTCGCATATAAAAGTTGCACCGTTTCTTTGTATAGAAAACAAACAGAAGTGGTCACTAATGAACACATGTGGGCAGCCTGAGCCATTGGAGCTTTTTTCAGCATGAGGCTCTGGCCACTGATAAGACTTGGCCAAAGTGCACACTCTGAGAAGCGTTACTCGTGGTTGGTCGGACGCACGGGTTGCATTGGAATACCAGCCAACTATTGAAAGCAGATTGGCAATGTCTGACAAGCTTTGGCCAGTTTTCTTGGGTAGAGCGTGGCCAGGCATTCCTGTACAAGCAACAGCTCCTCTAATTACTCCTGTCTGAAAGGAAGCAAAAGGGGGTCACTTCCTTGAACTGAGCAAACTCTTCAAACCTCCATGATTTCATGCTCTTCCACTTTGCTTAAAGATTAAATAATCTAAATTTCATGTTTTTTTCTGCTTTACTTTTTTCTAAAGGGCCTGATTTCATAATGAAATCAATTTCACTCCACATGCCAGCCAATTCTGTGTTTGTTATAGCAGGAGCAGAACATAAAGACGAGATTGTATTTTTTCTGTGCTCAACAAAGCGATCTAATTGTCTGTTCCTAATCAACCACTATTGTGAGGAAGGGTTTCTAATTATGTAACCATAGTTTCTGACTTGTAAACAATAGATGGACATTCTGTATTTATGAATTATCTTTAATGCATGAGCTGTGACGTACACTGACAGAGGTTGATATGGTGCTTGCTTTATGTTATTGGGTCAAGCCCTTTAATACAGCAGGCTTACTATAGGGTCAGTATAACTGTCACTGGCCTATTACCTGAAGTTGAATCATGGGTCAGCAACCTTTTGGCCATTTTAAACTTTTCTGGTCAACCATTCTGCCATTGACACCACCTCCACCCTTTGTAATGCATGCTTTATTTATAGCTTTTTAAATGTTTAGGAAAAAAATCTATATTTGATTATCATGCAGAGATTTTCTCACTAATTTTCATTACTTTTTACATTATTCAAAGGTTTCTTTATTTATTTTTTTTTTTAGTTTGAATAACATGTTTGCAATGTGACCCTATTGAGCGCCACTGTACACTGTAAAAAAAAAGATCTGTAAAATTTACGGTAAAAAACTGTAGTTGCCGGAATGTGACCATAAAAATTACAGTAACCACATTTTAGGTTTTACCATTTTAAGTTAAATTACAGTTATATACCCCAATTTCATTAATACAATGTGTGATACAATACGATACAATGTTAATATACCAAGCTATTAAAGTACTGAAAATTGTTTTGTAGCTCTGAAATACATTGATAAGCACCAAATACAGGTGATGATGAGAAAGTCACATGATAAACCAAAGCCCAACACAAGCAGCTTTTAAATAAGAATGTATATAAGGTGCTCAGTATCATTTACACGAACACTAAACACCATCATGGTGAGAATTCTGGGAATGTTTTTTTCCCTGTAAATTGTCCAGGAATTTACCGTTAAACCTTTAACAGTTGTTTTCCCATAGGATTTTCACAGTTTTTTTTACTGTTAAAATCACAGCTATTTTTTACAGTGTATGTGTGTATGTGACAAGGCCTACAGACCTACATATTTCCCCTTAAAAGCATCCAGTCTACATTCAGCCACAGCGTGAATGCGTTACCAGCTGCGATTTTTTGTCAGTAAACAATATTAACAAAATTTGTTAGAATACAACAGTAAGTACTGTATACCACAGTAATATACAGTAATACAAACCTTACTTTACAAAGTTTAAACATTCATGAGGGTGTTTTGTCCTGCTATAATGTCCTGTTTTTGTCCCAGCAACATCCCCTGAATGAAGAAAATCATAAAAGTGGTTCCATTAGTATATCTACAAAATCTCTTCTGTGGGTCGGGGCAATTTACTGTATGTTAACTAGTTAGTAGATAATTCACCTGAAAAAAACAGTAAATAACTTCATAAACAACCTGATCTTACAAAATTCTGTGTAATGATCATGGACTTAACTTAAAATTCTGTGTTAGTGTCACAGAATCTGCAAAAAAATCTGTGATGTGCTCAGGGAAGAGATACCAATGTAAGTCAGTGACAGGCATCAGAGCCTAATGTGCATTAAAACATTAAGTTTAATCACCTTCCCTTATTAATGGCCTATATTAATATCAACAGTTGACTAATGATTTGCATCTTACCTCACTATGTCTTACCTCAGCATTAAATTGATGCTTTGTGCTGGAATTCATGCTCCGCTCATGTGAACGGTAAACTTTGAATTCATTTGACAATGATCCGCTGATTTGAAGCATCTTGTATGCACAGTGGTTGCACAGATGAATTACCGTCTGTGGACTAGAGCACGCTATTCTGGCATTTTGATAGTATTCATAGCTCTTAACATGCTAACATGCTTAATTTAAACAATCCCACTAAGTATTAAATAAGTATAAAACCCATGCACTCTCATTGTGTTGTGAATATGAATACTATCTCAAATAATGTGGCTTGTTGAGGCAGTGTTTCCCTCCAGATTTGTGAGACTGTGGTGGACCTCAGGCCCTCTATGTTCTTGTTCTTTATAGGTTCACAGCTATAAAGAACTGGAACTATGCGTTCACAGCATGTTGTAATTACCGTAATTCTGGGATGACAAGACATAAAGTTGTACTCTGAGCTTTTTCATGTCCTCAAACTTGAAGGTAGAGCCTAAGGCCCAATCCCATTTCTATCCCTTAGCCCTTCCCTTTTCCCCTGCCACCCCATCTTGCAGGTTCACGTGAAGGGGTAGGGTTGAGAGGTAGGGGTAAGGGCCAAGTTTTTACGTGACCACACTTCAAATGATAGTATATAAAATAGAACAGGGATTTGGCCTAAGTAGTGCTAAAATTAATCAGGTGGTACAGCAGTTATATGGTCTAAGTCGTAGCTCTCAGAACATTCCCAGCTTACAAGTTGTATCTACTGTATGTAAGGTTTACAAGCATGTGAACACTTGGTTGTTGATACTGTTTCCATAGAAATGCCTAATTTTAAGTCAGAGTAAGGTAAAAAGTTGTCATCTCAAAATTATGGTGAGTACGACATGGCATTGATGCAGCGTTACGTTCACGGTCCTTCATAGTGTGCACTATGACGTGAGTGGTTCATTGTGCATGATCATGCAGTAAGACAACAGTCGGACAACCTAACTGTTATGATCAGAATATTATCAATGTATTATCATTTGCTTTTTTAGATGCCAACCATCTAAAAATATCCTTAAAATCAACTAGGCATGACAATGACTTTGCAAACACCTAAACATACCCCAGCTTCATAGTAAAACCTTCGCAATCACCGAGAAACACAACTACCTTACAACACACTGGGCAGCCAGTAATCTCACAGGTGCCAGAAAAAGCTCATCACAGAAAAAAATCTGAATAGTGAGATGTAAACTGACAATTGTGAGGGAGAAAAGCAAGAATTGCGATATAAAAAGTGCATCAATGTGTTTTATGTCAACATGACAGAATATTATGAGAATTACCAGCCGCTTGCAAAAGTTCACTGAGTACACGTGAACGTAATACGCTTTTTGAAATATTCATTCATGTGGTAAAGACAATGTTCTCCGATTGAAATCTATTGCAGGAAAATGGAAGCAGCCGTTAATATTTAAACCACCACACTGCACTAAATTAAACAAGCAGGTTAACGTCTTGCAACATTTAACGTTTTCTCCCATCCACTAAAGAAATTCACGTGTAGTCTTCAGGGTATTTAATGAGTGCTGCCATCACTATAGATGCTACAGACGAAAAGTACTGTACTCACTACCACACGTCAGGTTGCCTGCCACCATGGAAAGGAAAGGATGTGCATGACATGTGTCCAGGTATGGTTTCCCATACTAGGAATTTGTGCTCTGTGTTTAACCCATCCAAGTGCACACACACAGCAGTGAGAAGTGATCAACCACACACACACACACACACACACACACACCATGAACACACACCCGGAGCAGTGGGCAGCCATTGCTGCGGCGCCCGGGGGGCAGTTGGGGGAATGGTGCCTTGCTCAAGGGTCTCACCTCAGTCGTGGTTGATCTGCCACACACTAGTGCTCTGTGCGTTAATGTGCAGCTTCTGACAGCTAAGAGGAATCTAAAATGCTTCAAGGAAGAGCTAGAAGTCCTTAGTCAGCTGTTCTGGACAGTCAACGGCAGACCGCAGAGAAGTGACACAAACGAAAGCTGATTCATCTTAAAGGTGTACTGCACCTTAAAATTACCCTGTTGACTGTTTTTCATGTCACTTCACTAATTAATAAGTTAACAAGCAAGGGATTCATGAGTGCTGAGACTTATTTGTCCAAATAAGGTTCTTAGCACTGCATATTTCTAATTAAAAATAAGTTTTGATATATTTACGGTAAGAAAAGTACAAAACATCATCATGGAACATGGTCTTCACTGAATATCCTAATGATTTTTGGTATAAATAAAAATAAATAATTTTGATACAATGTATTGTTGGCTATTGCTACAAATCCCATGCTGCTTATGAGTGGTTTTGTGGTCCAGGGTCATATACTGATATTAATACCATTAACATGACAAAATTAAATGGATATATAGTGACGCTAGGAATAATTCACTAGACTCAATTTTACAACTGTAAAAAAGTTTTATGTTCTTTATTTGTCTAGTAGTTTGTGCCCTTTTGTCATTTATTTACGCACTGTCGGCAGCAGTCTTGTGCTGAGGAAAAAAGAAACCTAGATGAGGGTGTCCAAAATGTAAAGAGCAGAGAGAAAGGATAAGAAAGCTGCAGACAGCGAGACAACTACTGACTAAAAATTTTCTTGGAAGAATGTAAGTCTTGCAAGAGGAACGCCAGCTCATCCATTACCCAGGTGCCCTAGTGTTGTTAAAAAAATAGCCACACTAAACCTGATTTGGCTCATTCAGTGCACAAGGCCCAGAATTCCTAGCGACATGTTGTTAAGCCAATTTAAAGATCAGTGCATTGATGACATATTTTGAAGGCCAAGCCAGAAGTTTGCATCTCTCTGGTTCCTCGACGAACACCTGATAGGATTTAAACATTGACTTAAAAACAAGCTCTGTGATCAACAAAAGCAAATTTGGTAGCGACTTCCAACAACTATTTCAGGATTTCTTTAAAACACATTTTCGGTTAGAATAGTTTACAGGAGCGTGATTACTAAATTGTTAAAGCTACTAGCAAGAACATGAGTTTACATTGTTGTTGTGTTGATGTTTATTGTCCTCTAGTCTCACTTAGCCACTTGTTTTACCCGAAAACCAATTTTAAAAAACCCATTGACTTAATAGCCATGGAACCCGAAGTGCCAAAATGTGAACTCATTTTAAGGTACCTGCAGCACAATATTATTTTTTTTTCATTGGTGACCACTTTGAAATGTTGTTTTTTCTTCCTCTTCGCTAATATCACTAAGTGGTCACCAACGAAACCCTCAAGTTAATGCTTCAAAACCCACACAAGACAAGTATAAGACTGAATCATTTGGGATTGCAACATCTAGTCCTATTATATAAGTAAAGTATTCACCTTCATGTCATAATTATTTTTTTCCCGTGGCACACATCCAGCCATTTCAAGAGGAATCCATGTTATCTGGAATTACGTCAAACTATTTCCCCACACAGATTTCACAAGTGAATCGGTTGGTTTGAAAGTGACTTCCTTGTGAATTCCTCTTCATACATCTCTACACCATGCGCAACAGTGTAGTTTCTGCCTGTGAAGTTTCGCCGCAGTTGACCACTCCTTTAGACCTTAGCCTTTCCCAGCAGTTTATAGCAGTCAGGCTATTGATCAGTCTATAGTGCAGAATGTTTCTGGATCAACATCCTTGTTTATCCCGGAACGACATTACAAGCAACCTGTCATGTTTAAAAATGTTGATCCAGGAACTCATCCATTACTTGGCAAAATTATGGTGACCCAGTTTACGCTGAAACGACAAAATGGTTTGGTGTCATCACCAACGTGCACGTTATGAAATGTATTTCCATGTTTGAGTTGCATGGAAAAGATAAACGCATACGGGTACAGAATGACACATGAGGGTGAGTAAATAATGACAGAACTGTCTGTTCTTTTAAATATTACACGTATTAAGTGTAATAAATGATATTGTGCAATAAAGATCATTTAGAACTGCTTTCTACAATTGCTTATTTTTGAATACTGCACCTTTGCAGGATGAGGTCATGATCAGTCATGTCTAGATGGTAGCCATCATTCTGTTACATTCAGATACTGTTTACTGGTGAAATAAGCAATATTTTCTGCGAATAAGTGCAAGATGCTCTGTCACATGCTCTATGTGTCACTATTTCATAAGGTTACACCATGTACTATTTAGGCACTAATAAGTTTAATTTATGTATTAATAGGTACATTTTAGGTACACATATGCATCTTCAAGGGTACAAAGTGTACCTTTTGAAAAGATACAGCTGCAATGAAAGCTTTCTTCCTTTTTTATATCAAAGTGTAGTGTGTGCATCTGCTACCAAATCAGTTGCTCACACTTTAGTGCATTTCTTTTCCGTTGGCACACTTTTAACTTCTGCAGATCAGCCAGTGCAAAAAAAAAAAAAAAAGAAAGAAAGAAAAAAGATGCTAAAAGCATCACAGAAATTCTGTGTAGGCCTCAACGTCTACTAAATGATTTACAACGCAACCCGGCAATAAAAACACATACACTTACACATGACTGAAACATGTTTGATAAAATGTTTTTTATTGATATTAAAAATGAAAGTACATGAATTGTGCATTTCGGACGTTCTAGCGTGCAGAGGTTAAATCAATTAAAATACACACAGGCTGAGTGGGCTACTGATATTAAACCGTTGCCAATGAAAGACAAAAGATATGTAGCGCAAAAGGATGTGTTCTCCTCACACGCCTTTTTCGCATGGAAAGTTAAGTAACCAGTTTGGAAAGAACAACAATGGATGCAGTCCTTGAAGGAATAACAACAGAAAAATGGCAATGTCTTCGGAAACACGGGATGTTTGAGTAATAAAAATAATGATAGTAATTATAATAATTGCACTGCTTCTTTACAACCGATATGAATCAGATAAATATTGGATTATCAAGGCAGAGGGATACACTGCAGGCACTTAGACCTTTAAGGTACTAAGCGATACGATAGTATCATTTTTATAACCATAGAGATGGGGAACGTACAAAAATGGTTACTAATGGCCTTGTATTGGGTGTTTCACATAAATCCACTGATATTTCCTGAGTATTAGGGTAACTAAGTACGGTAGCCCTTCAACAACTGAGATGAAGATACATGGAGGACTTAAAAAAACACCCCAACTGAAAGGAAATAAGAGGATTTAGTAGTAAGATGGCGACATCGAGGGGATATGTAACAGTCCACTCTTTGTGACATCATATTGGTTTCGTTTTTTACTTTTCTTTACGGCTGCAGTTTAATTGCTCAGCAACAATAGAAAACATTGAACCAGGGACAACACCACATCTTCCTGCAGGCTCTTCTCGACCCCAACAACATAGCTTTCTTTTTGCGGATTACCTTAGAGAAAGCCAAAAAATGACGATACGACTAACAGAACCAAAGTGGCTTGAACTGTAGTGGGTAGTGTACAATCACGGCATATAGAGACCGGGTTATCCAGATCCTCGTGAGGAAAGTTAAACAAGTTTTTTTTGTTGTTTTTTTGTATTTGTTTTTTTAAAAACAGAAATCCATTTGGCAGATTAAAAAGCCATGCGGGAGGGAGAGACAGAGAGAGAGTCTTTTGAGTATGTGCCTATTTTTGTATTACAACATGCCTAAGCGATCCAGGCTACAGCTGCTGTTAAAATATTGATTTTAAAATAGCTCTGTGGCGAACCAAAAGAAAAAAAAAGAAAGAAAAGGAAATATTTTTTGGTACAAAGCATCTACAAAAAGCATTTACATGTAAAATGGGAAAATAAGAGAGCATATAAAATAAAATCCATCAGTTGAGCATCAGTGCTATGTATATTACTGTATTTGGACCGATTTTAATATATATAATTTTATAACAAAATAAATAATGCCTTTATACAGTGCCCATATTTGTACTTAAACAAACAAACAAAAAGAAGCTTGGCGGCTCATTACGCAAGATACAGCTCAGACTAAAAGAATATTACATGATGTCCCTGGAAACTAATTATATATTTTCATATTTATATTTATATATATATATTCAAGTATTTGTTTTCAGGCAAAAGCATGTGAATACTACGGATAAACGTTAAAAATATATGTTAGTTGACATTATTGCGTTTTTTCCCTTTGAATTGATATTTGTGCCTTTTTTTCAGAACTGTAAAATAACGTTACAAAAACACAAAGCCTATGTTGCAACAAGAAGAATGTCACGGTACCAGAAACCAAACTGGGCTTTTTTTTTTTCCTTTTTTCCTTGAAGCGTTTTCACGAAAAGAACATAGAAAATACAAACATCCCACTTTTTCAAGGTCACAATGTCTTTCTTCCTGCAGTGCAAAGCAGGGGATTTGTGCAGCCACGCTCGAATGAGACGAGTTCTCCACGTCCAGGCGTTCGAACATGATCCCTTCGGCGTCCCCACACTTGCTCCTTCCTTTATCGCGACGGCAGCGTCGGGACCCGATGCACACGTCTTGCATGCAGCGATATCCCTCGTGCTTTTGTTTTCTCTTTCAAAAGTCACACTTTCCTTAAAATGGAAAGTTTAATAAAGTTTCGAAGGAAAAAAAAAAACGTGCTTTTCAACCCCTTCTCCTTTGAGTCCGTTCCCAAAGCTAGCACCATGACATTTTTTGAGCTACGCGTTCATAGTCCATAAAAAAATAGTGCCTTTTTTTATTTACTTAACAAGAACTTTGACGTAATCCGTGGCGATGTGCAATTCGCAGACTCTTCTCTGCTTTTCATTTGTGATTACAAGGTGCTGGAACAGGAATCTACTTTTACAACAATTCCTTACAGTGTGGATGTCCCTTTATAGTTACAGGTGCAAACTAATATGTAAAAGGACTAAAAGAGAGATACTTTTGTCTCGGGAGAATGCAGTGGAATGGGTTCTTTCATGCTAGCTCTAGCTGTTCCTTGCGCTCCAATGTCCTCCGAACCGGCGAAACATTTCGCGGCGTCTTCGTTCTTTCCTTTGCTTCTTCACCTGATTTGCATTCCTCTTGTTTGTGATGTGCCTTTTTGTTGGTGAACGAAACAGCAAGAATAGAAACTGGAAGAGCGTGTGAGCACGTCTGGTGGGGAAGGAAGAAGGGTTGTTGAGGACTGCCACAGAAATGACGTCAGAGACAAAAAGCTTTGATCCCCTAGTCTTTTTTTCATCGACTCTGTGCAAATGATCCTGGTTTCACTTGTGGCTGACGTAGTCTTCTGTGGGAAGAAGGATGGGCGGCAGCTTGCTGGGAAGCGTGATGAGAGGCCTGTGGTGGTGCAGTTGCTCTTGGGCCCTGATTCTCTCCGCCTGCCGCCTAAACTTCTTGGCCCGCAGGATGGCGGGGACGCCCCTCCGTAGCCTCTGGGCGGCCTTTCGTTGCCACATGTCATATTTGGAATATTTCACGGTCACGTGTTTTCTTGGGACCTCCTGTTGCGAGAAATACAATAACTTTAGGAACTGACTCAAAAGAACGGTCAAAATTCTCACAGACAGTTTCTACTGGATGATTTTTAAAACTATTCGATTCAAAACCCTCAAAACTCCGAAGTATCTGGATATTTTGTTAATAATAGCCCAAAATCCTTCAACCACCAAGACAACCACTTGTGAATCCACTTGGATTTCTTCTTAAAAGGTTAGTTCACCCAAAAATTTAATTCTTCCAAAATTCATATTTTTTCCAATAGTCTCCTTGTTTTTTAGTCCATACAGTAAATCTCAGTGGGGTTCATTGTTGCACCCCATTGACTTTTAAAATTTCTTCTAAACACCTTCTTTCATGCTCCACATTTGGAAGGACATGATGAATTTTGGGCAAACAAACCTCATTGAAAACTCAAAATGGAGATTAACAAGCAAGCTGTCCAATGACTTAGTCAACATCCAGGTCATTCTGAGAGATGCTGTTCTTGTAACCCAATCCAAGTATGTTATGTAAATCAACAGGAAAATTTCAACCCATGTATGACCTCTTCTATCATATCTTTTTCCACTTGGTCAGCAGTTTTGAGCCAATACTTGCTTACTAGTTCCTCACTCTGGCTTACTGTTTTCTTAAACCCACATGCCAGGATGTACAAGTTCAGCAGAAAGAACAGGACAATCAAGATGGTGAGCCTGATAAAGCGCTGGAGAGTTTTTGTTGTTTCCCCACGGCCAACATACCTGTTTTAATGTGGGCATCAGCGGGATGACCTGTAGGGATGTGGCTGAAACGTCCCTCTCTGACTTGGCAGGTTTAGCGCAGTACTGTTCTAGAAGAGCTAGGTTACAACTGTTAAAGCAACACTCTTCCACAATCCCACGATTTTGAGAACGCCGACTGTTCGACCTGCTGGTTGGTCGACCTGCGGAGATACAAATGAAGATCATGAGTTCAAGACACTTTAGTATTGTTCTGGTTACATTTCAGACAAATTCACTCAATTCTGTCATTATCTACTCACTCTCAATTCCAAACCTGCATTCCAAACCACTATTTTGTCTATGCAATGAAAGTAATTTGGGACCATTTTTGCTTGGTCTGAGTTCTTCAAAACATCCAGTTCCTCAGGAAAAATAAATGATATGCAGTTTTGGAAAGACATGAGGGTGAGTAAATGTTGACAGATTTTTCTTTGTGGGTGAGTTATCCTTGTAAACTAGCCTAAACTGATTTGCTGGTCTGAGTGAAGTTCAGGCATATGGGCAGTTGCAGTTCTACATTGAATTACACACTTCAATGCTGAGGTGCAGATAATTGTCACTTGCAATAAGTTGTATAAATATCAAAACTTATTATCAATATGGAATTGTCAGTTATGAAAATTATGTAACAATAATGTATTGATGTTTGACGATGTGAAGGCGGAGAGTGTATGCCGTTATGTTTTTTTTTTTAAAGATCAGCTTAAATGTGTGATATGAAGAAATAATGTAATTATAGTAATCTAAATTGTGTTCTGTGCTCTCGCGGCCCCCTCACGGTTTTCCACGTCTTGTTTTTATGTGCACTAGATTTGAAACTATTTAGACTCCATAGTCGCGGGTATGATAGACAATAGAAAACGGCTTAAGGGCGCAGATGATTTTCTTCCCCATGTGCCATGTGTAATTAAAAAAATGCTGCCCCGTACGCCAATGCCTAAAACCGCCACTGCATATGGGTCAGATTTTGATTTAGATGGGTTTGGGTCTTTGTCAAATAGTCAGATTGAACAAATGCCTGATTAAACCAGCAGGTTTGCTAGTTTAAAGCTAGCTGAAGTGATGAGGGTGTGCAAGTAGTAATACAGCCTGACAAGCTGAAAAGTTAGAAAAAAACAAACTATTACAGCCAACATAGCAGCTAAGACCAGCAAACTAGTATAGACTTGTTTTTTTTTTTCCTAACCACCAATATAGCCATGTTGTAAAACCATCTAACCATCTTAAACCAGACTATCAAACCAGCTATGACTGTCAATGCAAAAAAGAGATCTGGCTCAAGCTGTCTAAACAGTCACCATTACACATGCAAACACATTCAAACCCTACTAACAAGTCAATGTAAATCAAGCTACAGTGGCCTGATTCTATTGTCAAAGCAGATTTCATTATCGATTCATTGTGTTTTGACTGGGACGCATCTGCGGTGTATAATAAAGCCCAAATCTGTGGCATAAAATGGAGTCTGTTTATTTGTTTTCTCGTCCGGATTGATCTCGTTATGCCGTCTAATTGAGCTGTTCGGAATCGGTTTCTGAAAAATTCGCCGGCAGCGCGTTCCCAGAAACAGAAGATCGAAAGGCTACAAATAAGACAGCGAAAGAGTTGAAGGGCAAAAGTCTTTGCTTCTGTTTGGATGAGTAAATGGTGGATATCCTTTGACCTTGTCCTTTGCCAGCTCAGCAGAGATAAAGAGAGCATGAGAGAGAGAGGAAGGGGGGAGGGGTGGAAGAACAGACTTGGCATGAAAGAGTGAAGATACAGGACACAGTAATGGAGGAGAGGGAGCCGGGCCGGGAAAAGGAAGGAACAATTGATTTTCAGTCAAATATTATGCGAACGATTTTTGCTTTCTCACAGTTGCCACAATCTGAAAGCGAGTTCTTGATTGTAGGATGGGAAACATTGAACAAGAGTGGATCTGGTGGATAGAGGGGGGAAAATCTGCGCTGGCCCAAATTGGATAATGATCTTTCGGGGTAGTTAGGCTTCTGCGGCCAAAATAACACAAAGGCCTTGTCTGCTTGTCAGTGCAGGCTTGAAGAAGACGACAAATATTTTAAATGTTGTGCTCGCGACCCCTCCGTGCATGCGAGTGGTCTACAACTTGCAGATTTATACCGCATTAAACGTATTGGTTAATATCTGTTACGCTAAACTGGTAATGAAGCTGTCTCAATCCATCCAGCCGTGTAAGAAGACAAACAACTTTTTTTTTTTTCAATTGAGTGTAGCCTGGGAACATTTCTGGAGAGGTGAATGGAATGCCACTTGGGTACTATTACTTTCCCTGGTGGAATGTGCAAGTAAACAACCAGGCCATTGTGGCTCATTTAGCATCCCTTTCATATGCAATCACAGATATCGTGAGAGAATGCGCCCAGTCAGCACAATCTGCCGAGACTTTGCTCGTAACTCTGGTCATTCGTGACATACAATTGGCAGACTTTCCAGCTCCAAGGCAAAAAGCGAAGAAAATACAAGGCGCAAGTGTACGTACTGAAATAGAAACCTCTGTCTTCACACACAAACTGTAGCGCGTCCACCAGCTCTCCGCCGCATAACGTTTCAGCTGAAGCCACTTCGAAGGCAGACAGGGTTAAAAACAGTATGCATATGGGCATCCGTATGGACCAGTACATCTTTATGACCTGCGGAGACAGATAATTTAGACAGTTTTAGCTTGTGCATTTCGTTTTAAAGTATAAAGCTGCTCTTTTTGTGAAGACCCCATGTATACCCGAACTTAATACCCGTAACTATTACATTAGCATTGAATTCAGTCCTTTAGTGTGTGCATGCATGGACATCGACTTTTCAATTATCTGCCTGATCACATGGTGAAAATCAGTATGTCGATGTACAGTATGGAAAAGCTTGACCTGGAAAGCATGCATTGTAGCATTTTGTTAAAGTAGGCTACAAAATGCATAATTTGTGCAGGCTTTTTTTCTTCTGGAGAGATATATCTGCTGATTAATAATACTGAATATGTTATGATATTAGAATAATGTTGTTGGTCATGAGCTGTCACGAAGAACTGTCATTTGTCATTCTCCAATAATCCTCCTATGCAGTTCTCAATACATTCTTGAGCATGCATGACATCCAACAGTGCACTTTTTCAACTATGCATGTAATCTTTCACCATAAAGATGACGCTTTAACGTCTGATGAATTATCCTCAACATCGTCCGTTGGTATCTGTCATTTGTTCCTGCAGTGCATTAAATTCGCATGAATTCTACATGCATGCATCGACTTTTTCATTATCCGCTTAACGCTTGAAGTTCGATCTTTTATCTCCTCCTTTACACTCTTACACAACCTTCAACAAGTTGCAAGACTGCTCAATATACCCAGCTATCTCATTCCTCACAACTCAGCATATAATTTCCTTAAATCCAGCTCATTTAAACTGCTGTCGCCCCCTTGCGCAACTTCTTTCTCCTGCGCGCGTATCCAGAATAAAGTGTCAAGTCGGTTTTTATTTGGAAAGCGCGTTTCAAAGCAGCTTTGCAAAAACGCATAGGGCTATTGTTTACAACGCCTTATAGTCCTTATTTAGTAGTTGAGCTGTTCAGAGCTGTTAGCTGTCTAGAGGGACCAAAAACATCTCCAGTGCATTACACGAACCGCTCCTGCAAGAGATTATGCGTCTAAAAAAATCTAACCGTATCGTGTCAATTTCTGATTTTTAAAATACGATTCTGTTTTTGCAAGCCAGTATAAACGATTTTTTTTTTCTATTCAAAGGAGCTTAACTATTGCAGTCATCTCCAGATATGTCCAAGATTCCGTAAAGGTTGTAAAAAGACTTTCTTTACCTTATTTACGACACTGTCTGTTCTCAAGCAGGTATGGCAAACAGAATGATGTTTTAGTTGGTCCTCCATGTCAACATGAAAAAAATGCTGTGCTGTTGTATTTGGTTAAGAAGGTCGGTTTAGTTTCCCCAGTTGGTGTTAAGATGGTGTGTGGAGCTGTCCCAAAAAGCAGGCGACAGGCAAAAGTTCTCTGAGAGAAGTATTATATACCCAAACCCGCCCCTTAACACCCCTTCCACCCTCCGCCCCTCAGGCGCGCATGTCCGTGAAGCGGTCTCAGTCAAGCAGCCCGGCCGAGTTCCCTGCTGCTGTTTTCCAAGAATTCCAGATCACAAAAAAGGTCAATGAACACTAGCTAATATGTCATAACACCTTATTAAAATCCGACATTTTCTGCGCGTTCCCAGATTGTGACGGCGTCTGGCATATACTCCCCAAATGATGTGAACGGCGTAATCGTTACGCGCGGTTAAAAACATCGAAAATCACTAATACCGTACAATTAAAAGTGCATTAAAAGTTACACGTTTTAGAAATGCAAACGTCATCAGTAACAGCGTATTATCAGTTAACTGCAGGACAGTCGATGTGTAACATTTTACAATGGAAAGTGCCCGGGATGAAGATGAAACGCTTTCTGCCGTCATTTCCTCTGTTATCCACCTGCCTTATCGATCCTCACGCGAATAGTGGCTGTAATGATGGTAATTCACTTTACAGGCTGACCCGTTCAGAGCACTGAGAGGATAATGAAGAATTAGCTGGACTTGAATTGAACTTAAATTGCTTTGATTGAATTACTTGGAAATGTCATCCATCACCTGGCAAAGCAATAAGGGCCATTATTTGATGCAGGTTTTATTCTTCATGGACACTAGTCTCCATCTGATATGAAATGCAGGGCCAAAATGTCTACTACTGCCTTACTAGAACGCCTCTTAATATGGTTTTAAATCAGCAGTATCATGTGATCAATAAACGCATATATATGCTACTGTTATTGAAATATACGTTTTTATTAAAATATATGCTTGGATAGACGAATGAACATTTGATGGAAACTCATAGAAGGACTAGAAATCTCCAATAAAAATATTTAAGTTAAAACTGTTGAGTAGTTAAATGAAGTAGGCTAAGATGGAGATGTGCGTAGATGTCCTCATCTAAACCAAAGCTGGTTTTTCCATTAAATATATATTTTTTTAAATTTATGTAAAAATATTTGCTGCTAAACAGGTGAGAAATTACAGAATTTGCCAAACTATGACTCTAGTTTGTGTGAAAACAGCGCCTCTGCTGGTGAAATGGCGAATAGCGCTACAAGGGAAAAAAAAAGGGTCCTGCTGCTGGCATGAATTATCAATGCACTCTGTTACTGGAAGCACCATTATAAAGACATTAAACCTCTCTTCCTCTGTCTCCTATTATCCATCAGATGAGGGAAGCAGGAAACCCAAAAGATCTGTAGGGCCTTGCAATAAATCATTCACTCCATTCAGTAAGCAGCATTTTCATCTTAGTCACATTGCCACGTGCAATAATGGATAGACCTGCCCGTGATACAGGACCAACCAGTCCAGCACAAATCATTACAGGCCATCGATAAAAAGCTCGGGAGGCTACAGTCAGCAATATCTAATATTTAGCATGACTAGCTTTTTGTTTTAAACTCGGTGACCTCAGTTTAATGGTTAAAATGATGCAAACTACAGCCGTCAGGAACATCTCAGACTTAGTTAGAGGAATATCCTACACCTACTGATTTATTACATGACGTACTCCACTGTGGGATTCGCCCCATCGACGTAAAATGTATTTAGTGGTCGGTTGCGTATTCGAATGGCAGATCTTTCCCGCTAACTAGATCCAAAACTTGAATCCTTATCCCATTCCTAACCTCAGGACATGACCTTTACAAAAGCCCTAGTCATTATGCTGTCCTCTCACCCGAAACGTGCTCACCCACGCACATGCTTACACTACCACCTGGTGGTGGTTGTTTTATTGAAAATAAACTGTTTTCTGCCACCAACATTCTCAGACTTCGTGCAATTCATGGAAGGGGACGACAGAAGGTAACATCAGAAAATCAACCACAAATAGTTTGGGATATTTTCAAACATATTTCTTTATATAGCACATCATAGTCACTTTGCACACAGTTTCCTTGCACTTAAATAATAGAAATGGCATTGTCTGCAGAGACACAGGCTATTGCAACATTCATATTTCATTTTCTGGAGACAGGTAAACATGAGGAGGCAACAGTCAGTATGCCTGTATTGTTTCGCTGTGTTCAATATTAATAAAATATTTCTACCATTTGTAAGAGAATACATCAGCTCAGTGCATCGATGGAGTGTTTTAAGAATATAGTTGGAACACTAATACATTCAGATATTTTATTTCTAATACATATTTGATTGTATACTGTACATATTTTATGTAGAACTTTATTTAGTGATATTTCTTAAATAACTTTTGGCTTCAATAGCTTTAATACCATTTTTACACTGGGTAAGATCTATCTGGAAAAAATAAATACATAAAAATTATAATAATAATAATAATATGTCCTATTGACATAATTTCTATTATAGTGATTAATTCAGCCAAGTGATAGTTCATCTAAAACTAAAATGTTATTATTGTTTTCCATCTTCATGTCATTCCAAACCTGTATGACGTTCTCTCTTGTGTGGAACATGAAGAAGATATTTAGAAGAATGTTGGTAACCAGTTTTATATTTTTTGTTTGTGCAATGTAAGCCAGTGGAACAAAAACTGGTTGATTTCCAACATTGGAAATATATTTCAAAAATACATTTTGTAGAACTCTGGTAACCAAATAGCTTCAGTCCCCTTGACTTCTATTTATTTATTTATTTATTTATCCATTTAATTGAAGTCAATGTGAACCAATGGCCTTTGATTTGCATTATCTAAATTTCTACCAGGAAGATATTTTGGAGAATGTTAGAAACCAAACAGTTCCCATCCATTTCAACTGTACATGTTTGTATATATATATATATACATATGTACAGTTGAAGTCAATGGGAACCAAAACTATTTTACATTACATTTTATGGACAGAAAAAAAACGGTAAATGTGAACTGGAAATTTTTGGTTACTGACATTTAAAATATTTACCTAAACATATTTTGAAGAACGATGACAACTACTGTAAACGTCTTCAGCTTCCACTGACTTTCAGTTTATCTTTTGTCTATACAATATAACTATGAGAAGTGGAACTGGTTATCAAGATTTAAAATCTACTAAAAACATATTTGGAAGAGCTTCTACTGTCATTATTTTATTTTTATTTTGTTTGTCTATGCAATGTAGTCCAATGGAAATCAGAACTGTTTGTTTACCCATATATAATATATCTACTAAAGACTTTCTTTTGTCTGTGGAACTTGAAAGAACATATTCTGAAGAATGTTGGTAACCAAGCCGTCTTGGTTACCATTGGCTTCCATTATACGGACAAAAATACAATGGAAGTCAAAACAAAACTCTTTAGCTACCAGCATTATTCAAAATATCTTCTTTGATGTTCCAGAGAAGGTCGTACAGATTTGAAACAACTTTCCCGGGGGGAATAAATAGAGACAGACTTTTTGGGAGAACTATCCCTTTAAGGTTTCTGCAATCAACTACCGAAGTGAGGTTTTGAGGTTGGCACTCAGCGTTTTAAAAGCAACAACGTCTGTAGCAGCAGATGTAGACATAAACACAGAGCATAACGATGAGACCGTCACATATGAAGCAGAGAGGAACGAGACAGCTGATTGGCTCCTCACGGCAGAATCAAGCCAACACATTCAGGGCGTCCGTGAGAATCTTCAGTTCATCTTTAATGGTCTCCAGCCCCTGCTGGATCTTCAGAGGGTTGTCCAGCACTTCTATGCTGTCTGTGTACGGGTCAAACCGCACAGAAAATGGTCTCTTGATGCGGGTCACATATGCTCTGTTTTAAAAACAAATGAGTAGAATTATTTTCATATAAACAACCGTAATTATTTCACTGCAAACAAGTAATTCATACATTTTTAATCTTTGTGAAAGACATTTAGAGCATTTTAAATGAACTTTATGTAGTTACGTAAGAAGAAGAAGCCGCATAGCAAGAACATTTCTAATTCATCTAAAATACACAATTTGTCCTGTATATTGATAAATATTTCAACCAAAAGTCTTGTCTATTTGATGTTATGCATCATACATAAATACATAAACAAATTTACAGTTTTAATTATTTCATTGCAAACAATAAAAAATAAAATGCAAATGTATTTAATAAATATAATTTGCACCTTTTATTTTAATTTTAAATAAATTAATTAGTCAATTAATTCTGTGTAATGTTTAATTATCATACATGTATTACATAATATTGCTTACAGTACCTTTAATTTGAGATATATTTAAATTTTAGCACCTTTTATAAATAAATAAATCTAGTTGTAATTATTGAATTTCAAATTTTTATTCTAATGTGTTTTATAGAGTATTCTTATAATTTCCAAATGTACATGCATATATAAAAACATATATATATATATATATATATTTGTTGTTGTTTTCATTTAGTCGTTCATTTTGAGAATAACTGTAATTATGTCATTTGTAATTTTGTGCTGTATGATTAAATTATAGTAAAAATCACTTACTTTTTTTTTAACACATTTTATATATAAATTGATAAATAACAGTAATGCAAGTAATTGCAAGTAATTGTTATTAGTGAGCATTTGTTTCATTAAGCATTTTATTCTTAGACAATGTTTCATAAGCTAGTTTTGACATTTATTTTCACTATCTATATAATGACCAAACCCACGGTTCTGACAGCATCAGATTATTTGATGCAGCTCACCTCAGTTTCTCTGTAGCATCTGAGAAGCTTTCAGACACAAAATAGACGGGCTGGTAAGTCTGGTCCTGGTACGGCTGAACAGCTACAACATCTGGGTCAAATTCTCTTCGCTCTGGCTCATCTGAGAGAGAATGCTGAGAAAAACGGTGAAAGTAAATGGTTTTATCATAAAAAGCAGTAAAATAACTGATTTTACAAATGGCCGACTGTCACCCACCACCAGCTCGCCGTAAGACGAGAGCAGTCCTGCGCCGTACGCTTTGACCGTCCCTGCTTGCTTACACAGTCCAAACTCCACCGTGAACCAGTACAGCTGAAAACACACGGCAGGACAAACACACCCAGAGCTGTCACTAGAGCAGCGTTTGAGAAAGACGGCAGATGTTTAGTACTCACTGTTGACAGTTTCTCGATATCTTCATCAGAAGCTCCAAGAGAGGCCAGACCGATACTCTGAGAGAACAGAACTGACTTCAAAACACAGATCGAATCTGTAAGTTAATATGAGATATGTACATATAGTTGACGTTTTTACCTGAGAAAACTGTGCAAATGTTCTGTCAGCCAATATTGGCACATGTCCGAGAAGTTCATGGACACAATCCCTGGAGAGGAAAACATTCACTTATGAAATGCTGAGCCATTGTTTTCGTAACGTGAACATTGCTTTACTAAGCAGATGTCCGGACGCAAATCAAATGCATAATAAACAGGAAGCGCCTTCATAAGTGTAAACAGTGTGACAGGAAGTGTCTTACGGTTCAGGCGAGTGCATGGGGGAGGAAGCGTGTCGTATGTATTGTGTGCACTGGAACACACGGAACGCCAGGCTGGCCAGAAAATCCCGAGCAGAGAGCAGACCTGCCACCGGACGCAGCTGAAACCCTGTGCGCTCTTCATACAGGACAGACAGAGAGAGAGACTCACAGCATTCTGGGTGGTTGCCAGGGTGTTGATATGCAGTTGCTATGTGTGTGTGCTCAGGTGTTCTGGGTAATTTCTCTGACACTGCTATGCAGGTGTTGTGACTGGTTACTATGGCAGTGCTATACCTTTGCTACTGTGTTCTGGGTGGTTCCTGGGTGTTCTGGCTGGTTGCCAGGGTGTTGCTATGTGGGTGCTCAGGTGTTCTAAGTGATTTCTCTGATACTGCTATGCTGGTGTTCTGATAGGTTACTATGGCAGTGCTTTACCATTCCTACAGTGTTCTAAGTGGTTCCTGGGTGTTCTGGCTGGTTGCCAGGGTGTTGCTATGTGTGTGCTCAGGTGTTCTAAGTGATTTCTGTGACACTGCTATGCTGGTGTTCTGATAGGTTACTATGGCAGTGCTATACTATTCCTACAGTGTCCTAGGTGGTTGCTGAGGTGTTCTGGCTGGTTGCCAGGGTGTTGCTCAGGTTTCTAGGTGATTTCTGTGACACTGCTATGCAGGTGTTCTGAATGGTTGTTATGACAGTGCTATACCTTTGCTACAGTGTTCTAGGAGGTTGCCTGGATATTCTGGGTGTTTGTGGTCACTTGGTTGTTCTAGGTGATTCCTGTAACAATGCTATGCAGATGTTGTGAGTGGTTACTATGGCAGTTCTGAGTGGTTGCTATGGCAGTGCCATACTGTTTCTATAGTGCTCGGAGTGGCTAGGGTACTCATGGTGGTTTGCAGAGCATTATTATGAGGTTGCTAGGGTGTGTCTATGCAGGTTTTCTGAGTGGTTACTATAACATCCCTATTAACTACATCCTTTCAGGGTGGGTTGCTTCTGGCTGTGATGATGCCAGTGAGTTCTTTGTGGTTGTAAGGTTCTAGTGTTGCTAGGTTCTCTAAGTGACTGTTGTGATACTGCTATGAAGATGTTCTGAGTAGTTACTACGATAGTGATTTGCCATCGCTACAGTGTTCTGAATGGTTGCCAGGGTGTTGTAGGTGATTGCTATGACACTGCTATGCAGGTGTTCTAAATGGTAACTATGGCATTGATACATTGTTTCCTTGGTGGTTACTAGGATGTTCAGGATGGTTGCTAGGAATGTTGCTTAAATGTTTTAACACACTGCTGCTGTTTTCTGTTACTTTTCTCTTATTGGCAGTGCTGAAGAACATTTTTAGTAACAAACGTGATTTGTTTCAATAAATAGAAAGACTTCTGTTGTTCTGTTTTCTGTTATAATTGGATTGGTACCTTTTAAGAAGCGGGACACATCCTCCAGCTGAGGGATGTTGTCGGGACTGTAGCCGCAGTGTTTCTCCAGTAAGCGGAAAGCCTCGAGATGTTCACTGCAGGCATGGGTGTTGTACAGATCCCTGAGGGTGGAGTAGACCTCGCGCCTGCGCACACAAATAGGTTTCATGTGAGAAGTCTGAATGAAAAACACAGTGTGAGGATCTCTGGCTGCATTTAATCTGGGGTTCTTTGTTTGTTTGTTCCAGTTGAACGCACCATGTTTCAATTTCCTCTTCTGTATACTCCACTCTGGGAATCTGTTCTCCTCTGGAAAGAGAGACAGCTGCCAATCAAATATCTGTGTCCAGACTAGCAAATACTGCATGGTAAACACGGGTGCAACATACTGTCTGTATTTGAAAGCAATGTCTCCAATTATCTTCCGTCGTTTCCTGTAAACGGGGTCAGTGAATCCCTGCAAAATAAACCACAAACCAGTGATTGTTATTAAACATTTTGAAGCCATTTAACATTTTAACATCGCTATCTCATGGCCAGTTTGGGTTTGTTTTACAAATGGCTAATTCATATGAATGCCTACAACCTCACTAGTACGATTTCTGTTAAGTTTAAGGCCGGGGTTAGGTGTGGTCCTTCGTATTTCCACCTCATAAATTAATTTGTTCCCAAATAAAATGAATTCATACAAGTGAGTCTGTACGAATTGGTAAGAATTAGCCTCCTTGTCAAATATGTACAAATTGACTTATGATCATGTTGCATTGAAATATTTTGTGGCTTTGTGCAGCTTTTCACTGTTACTTATGAAGGTTTTGTCAAAATGATCAAGTTTCTGGCAATCTTTTAAAAAGCGCTGACCGGGCAAGAGTTAAATATGAAATACATCGAACATTTTAGGTAAACGAGTGTATATTTTTTTAGGAGTAGAGAAGAACTGATCCAACACTTACTGGATGATCCTGATCCAGATCCGGATCGAATTTGGTGACGAGGTGATGGCATTTATCCAGTTCAACTATTTTTCTTGGAAACCAATGAACTGGAAAATATCCCAGAGTAGAAAAGCTAAGCATAGCTGACATTTAGCATCAGATAAAACAGAGCAGCGTTCTGCTTTAATAGACTCACATTTGACCTCTTTAGTGGTTTTGACATCCTCTGCGCTCCTCTTGAGAGAGCTGACCAGTGTGCTGACGTCTGACAGGTGCACCTCACACTGAACGTAATACTCCAGATCCTCCAGACCGTCCTTCGGTTTTCGGCTCAGTCTGGTCTCGAGATGGTGGATCTTGGCTTCAAACGTCTGGTGTTTAGTAGTTTAACAACAGAATAAGATTTAAAAGAAATGAATGCATATATTGCAGTAATGTCATCAGACAGAGAAAACTGTAAGGACAGAATATTCTCTATGCATTTATTTTTTACAATTGCACTTGTGTGTTTCATATTTTTTATGTTTATTGTACGTGAATAATTACGGATTTATTTTTGTGTATGCATGGACTGATGTATATGTGTACATATGTATAACGTTAATTATTTGGTGCAGTTTTATAGAATATGTTTCGAATAATGTTTTAGTATGTGATGCATTTCTGTTTTTTTTCTTACAATTTTATCTTTCGGTACTTTCTGCAGTAATTTAGTCTCAGTATTGCTAAACAGAAAAGAACATTTCAAACCTACAAAAAATGTCCTTAAATGTATTTCTACATTTGATTTTTAAATAATTAAAATACATATAAATAAATATTAAAATACACATATGTTTGTATATTATCATAAAAAATATTAATAAATATCAAATTAATAATTAATTCATTAATGAACTCTTTTCTTTTGCATTTTGCTGTTACTTAAAAACATATATCAAAAATATTACATTTTCTCATACACATTTAGAAAAGTATTGTACGTTATAAATGAATAAATACATTTTAGAAGTAGATTATTTATTTTGAATTATGTTTATGTTACTCAAGAGCATATATCACCAAAAATATATATGTTTAGATAGGTACATTTGATACTTTCAGGGAAAAAAAAGTTTTGTTTTAAAGATAATGTAATTTTTAAACAGTTCTAAAGGAACTAGTAATAATACAAGGAGAATAATAATCTATATAGCTGTTTATATCTTAAGTGATTCACATATGATTCATATCTGAGCCCATTGGAATTCTTACTAATTTTACAATTTTCTTCAGAATTTCCGGACTTTAAACTCCTGCCTTACCTCAAAAACCTTGAGAGTGCGGGACAGCGCTGGGCTCTTTGAACTCCTCAGAGAGAAGAAGACACTGAGCAAGGCTTTTCCATCGCTCTCCTCAAACACGATCTGCTCGCTGAGTCCCGCAGCCTCCGCCGCCGCTGCCGCCGCCTCGCGCTCCTTCCGCGCATCCTCGATCAAACTCTGCCGCCTTCCCACAAACTTCTGAGACTGAGAAGAGAAGAGCGCGATTCACTTAAGACCACACATTTCTATCCATTTAAAGGATCCTTCTAGACCATAAATAATAGTAATAATAGGCTATAGCACTGCTTACCTTCTGGACGTCTGATGGAGGTGATTTACATCTCCAAAATCGCATAAGAACTTCAATGCAGTCTATGTAAACCTGCCATATAGCTCAGACTTAATCATTTGCTTATGAGCCGACGATACAGCCACGAATAGACTGCTGTCCATAGCTTTCGATCACCGCGTAATGCTGTGCGTAAATCTCAATGGAGAGTTCATTTGCGCACAGCAAAACAGTTATCTGTAGTGATGCACGTGCATCAAAAATTATACGCTATTTTCAATAATATTCGCAAAAACACAAAATATTACTAAAATGTATGAATTGAATTTGCATTATAACATCAAACTAAGTGGCACCTGCAACCAAATGCTGAGCTAACTTCATGAATTTTATAGTTTATGATCTAATTGTTTTTAATTTATGTGGCTACTAGGATTCCATTTTACGATGTCTACGTCGATATAGATAGATAGATAGATAGATAGATAGATAGATAGATAGATAGATAGATAGA
>JAUMHP010000084.1:12782337-12796868 GCA_032361065.1 Enteromius trimaculatus
TAAAAAAGCAACTTTTTAATGAACCCCCCCCCCCCCCCCCTTTTTTTTTTTTTTTGCATTCGGCCAGTTTTGAGTGACTAACAAATTGTGAGAAATGACAAGACGAGATAGATCAATTCCACAGCAGAGGGCACAACAATGTTTGCATGTGGCGATAAAAGGCTTTCTGTCATGAAATGTGTGAGGCGACACGACACAAATAAGACATCGTGTCTGAAATTGCTTATCGGAGCAGATGCGAGTAAATTGCCTCTGAAATGCAGCGTGACCGGAGAGCTGCCGCCGTCATAAGCCCGGATCAATGCCATTTCGGGAAACATGGCAAATTGTGGCTGTGACGTGGAAGCAGCGAGTGTTGTAGCGCTCTTCGGCGGCGTCCACTCGCTCTGGATAATGGCTGCAGCTGTGGCACGCGTCCACGCCGGCCTCCTAACCTCACTCGAGTGGCCCAGGGGCTCATCAAGTGTCCCAGGGAGCCATTACTGCAGAGTTAGGCTGAAGAGGACCTAATGGAGACCAGGGGATGCGCGGACAGGCGGTCCGTACTCTACAGTCTGTTTTTGTCAATAAAGCGATCTCTCATGTTCTCCCACTTCAGTTCGACTCGATTCCAGCATTAGATGTAAAAACGGGGTGGGAAACATTTGCCAGACGGTTTCGATTTCCACATCCCTCAACAATTTTAGTTGAGTAAACATAAAATGGGCTGACATTCATTGTAGCCCCCTTTCCATTTGTATATGCAGGGAGGGCTGCCCGGCGCAATCTCAGTCTCATCTCTGACCAATGGAGTCGAGGGTCACGCAGACACCAGCGCTTGAGGGCTTTTGCAGCCTTTATCGCATCAGGAGCCAAATGTATTTATGGGATCTGAGACGTCTAACTGTGTACTTACTACCCGACCTGACCCTGGGACAGAGGAGCCTGACATTTCTTGAAATCCCAATTAAATGAAGAAGTGCTTTGTCAAAAGGAGCAACCCTCAACCTTACCGATTTATTCACATAAATCAACAAACAATTTGCATTTCCTGAAGGAAATCCCCGGCTGCTTGCAGGGAAGCGGTAGTGTTTAGTGTCATATAATTTTCATTCCAGTGATTTCAGTTCGGGAGACCGGAAATGCAATTTCATGCCGATGTTCCTGTTTTTAAAAGATTAAGTATGGTGAACTTTGACCTCCCAAATTGTGCCATGTAGAGATGTGTGATCAAAAGGAGAACAGGTAATATGGTAAGACATATAACAAGAATATGGTTAAACAGAAGATCATTGAGTATGAAATGAATTCATTACAATTTATTATGCAATTATATTTTGCACTATAATGTAATGGTTGTTGTTTTAGCATGTTTCAAATTCTATCAATGTAATATAATTAAATGTTAAAATGTTAGAATTTTCAGTATTTAAAATTTAACTGACAACAATCAGTGAATTCTTAGAATGACTCACATTGTTAGAATAAAAAATTTTACCAATAGCAAATACGAAAATGAACATGTTTTTTTCTTAAGCAATACTGAAACACTTATTTTTTAGACTTACACTTAGATTTACTTCATTGTTATTATAAATCTAAATGTAAATGTAAATGTTTCTAAATTTCACCAATTAAAAAAAAACTTTAACTTTAACTAATTCAATTCAAAATCTTTACAAACTGCATTGAAGCTATAGGACTGCATGAAAAATTTGACATTTCAACTTAAAAAAAAACAAAAAAAACAAATCGGATTTAGATTAAAATCAAAACTTATTGTTATATTTACCTACAGTAAATTGTTAAAGCTAAAATCTAATCAACAAAGAATTAATTGGTAGAATTACCTTTTCATCAATTTTCCAAAAAAAAATAAAAATAAAAACACTAAAAATAACTGACAATGATGAATTAATTTGAAAACTTTTGGAATTTTCAAAATCAAACTGACATCAGTGAATTATTGTTAAGTTCTTTGAACACTGAGTCCAAAATTTTCACACATTAAAAAATAAAAACGACCTTGTGTTGTGTCAGTCACGTTTACACATTGCTTACGAAATTTGCGCCCATAATAATCATAATAATTTAAAAATCAGACCATGTTTGATTTTCTGTCGACAAATACGAAAAAGCGCATTTGTAAATTTTGGACTCAATCTGCTAGAATTTCTGGCAACAATTTATTTTAAGGTGACAGAGCAATTACCATTAAATCAAATGTACTTGTAACTAAGTTATGGAGCTACTGTTACACGTTACAGACACTTACTGTAAATACAATCATGATACACTTTATTTTAAGTGTCTGTGTAATATTCTGCAATTTTAATGTAATTAAAAAAGTATTACATGTGTTTAAGCAGTGTACTGATGGGTTAAATCAAACTAAGATGAAGGCCAGCATGTTAAAGGCCACTACTGCTCAGGAGACCCTTAAAGCCTTCAAGAGAGAGACCCTTACTATCCCGAAACGTGTCCCAGAAGCATCTTTTGACATAAATTATGCGCTTTGTTAATATCTGATCAGGCAGATGTTTAGGATGTGACGTGGTTTTTTGGCCACGTGTGGTTTAGGGGGCACAGAAGGGCAGATGACGTGGGGCCCATTGCCTGTCACAGGTGTCTCCTATTGTTCGTCTGTCAAAACACCACGCCATCTTGTTGGAAAATTACACCCTTCACAGCAAACAGGCTTCTTGGTAGCGGGAATGGATGCTCTGTCAGCGCTGCTTTGCATGGGGAACGTGTAGCACTGGCAGTTTTATAGATCAGAGAGATAGAAATGTGGCATTATCATTTGAATCATCTGTGTTTTAATGCAATTGCTCCTGATGTAAATGGTGGCTATTTCACCGTGACGCTAATAATGAGCACAGTGAGTGCTGTTGTGTTTTGGGGAACACAGTTTATCACTGCAGATACACACATGAACATGCAAACGATCCATTTAAATCAGGTAAATTCACTAAAGCGCTAAAGCATGATCTACATAATGGCCACATGTAATTTAATGATAATGTCTAAATAATAATAGTATTTATTTAACATTTTTAAGCCACCTTACATTGGTCACTTCTTTGAAAATTTAAATAGTGTTGTATTTGCATTGTAATACCACTAGAGTAAATTGTCTACATTAACAAACCAAAAAAATATCTTATTTTATATTAAAATATAGATTCTAAAAAACAAAATTAACTCGTTTTTTTGTTTTTCAAGTTTTCCCCCTAAAACTCAACCGCTGTCTTCCTGATAGAAAAAAATAAAAATAGTAATATTTAATAATCTAATTTCCTTCTCCAATACCATTTGAGATTATGCAAAGTGTGAAAAAAAAAAAATTAATAAAAAATTCAAAACACTATTTGAAATGTATTATATATATCTAAAAATATTTTTACCACGTTTGTATGTTTTTAATTCATATTTAATTTTTTAAAACCCTTTTTTTATGTATAATTTTCAAAAATATATTTATATTTGTCACGTCTAAAGAAACGTTTTTGCTGAACCCATCTATATGAAGGTTAAAATTATATGCACTGCATAGCTATATTCTGTCTATTTTGAGGTATTTTCAAAGAAACATCGGAAACAATATTGCTATTTAGATAAAGCATAATTGAGAACTCAATTAAACTTCATTAACTATGAAAGCGAAGCCTCTGAGAACGCAACATTTTCTCTTGGCTGAATGAACGTTACCGTTACCCAGTCGTGTTTGGTTTCGCGAGCAGAGTAAGCAGTTAATGTCACTCTGTTTCTGAGATCATCCAGAGACGCCACACTCGGGCCCTCGGGCTGCTCACCCCGTCACTATCTGTCCTGCTCCTGACCGGCAGCAGATTCATCCCTCAACCCAACCCCACTGAGCTAAATGTGCATACATTAATAGCATAATAAAGCACAATAGTTATATGTTGACACTGAAACATGCCTTTTACTAGAATGCACATTTGTTGTTGTTGGATAGAAATCAACAGAAAGGCATGCCGTTTGGTTCCATATGGTGTCGTTTCAAGTGTCTACCAGCAGGGGCTGCTAACGCTAATACTAATAGACTAGTAATGAGTAGCCTATTTGAAGTGAAGTATTTGGGTGAACTCCTAAGGTCAAAAACACTGCAGTTTCAGAAAGGATTGCACAAAATATAGTCAGACCATCAGGGATATATACATTTGGAGAAAGCAGTACATGACTTGTTCACCGATGGATGCTCTGCAGTGAATGGGTGCCGTCAGAAAGAGAGTGCAGCTGCTAAAAACATCACAATAATCCACACCACTTCAGTCCATCAGTTAACATCAAAAGCTGTTTTTTAAGATACCCATAATAAGGCATTTTAACTTTAAACCACTGAGTCTGGCTGATATTTTATGTCAACAGTAAATATTTCATAATAACGCTTCTTCGTATTCTGATGGCACCCATTCACCCTTTCAGTTTCTCCAAATCTGATAATGAAAAAACTCATCTATTTGGATGACCAGAGTATATTTGTTTGTGTAAACTATTCCTTAAAGTAATTTTTGTTTGTTCTAATCACTACATACTTAATTGATTTCTGAATAAAATCTAGGGGTATGATGAGGTTAAAATAATATAATAACATTAAATAATAAAAAAGACATTTCTTAATAAAAAAAAAAAAAAGTAATAATAATAATAAATGTATAATGTATTATATATATATATATATTCATAGAATTTATATGATATGTAAATATATTTATTATAAAATATACCGTATACAGTATATATTTAAATATATAGATATGTGTGTGTGCATTTATACACAATTAATATACACAGTACACACACATATATTACGTAAACAAAAACTTTTATTTTGGATGCAAAAAAGGACACACATCTCCAAGTCTGGTTTCTAAACCTTTGTTCTCAGGATGTTGATGGTCGTTTGAAACCCTCCTGTGGTGAGACACAGAATGACAAAATTGTCTTGTCTGTCCGAAAAAATTTTGCATTCATTTTTTTTTTTTTTTTTTTTTTTTGTCAAGCAATTCCCACTACATACATTTTTAATTAGATGTTAACATTTAATGTTACATTATATATTAAACTGGTGCTTAGCGTTTTTTGAAAAGACGAATGTAAAACTAACAAACATCAACTGCTAAGCAGCAAATCACAAAAAGGAATCGATATGCCATGCATTAATATTAAGCCTACATAAACCTGATATTCCTTTCAGAAGACCGTTATGCAAATACACCTAAGTATGCATGCTCTAATGGCCGCTAGAGGACGCAACACGACCACTAACTTCTTTACATAATACCACGAACTGCAGACAGGAATTTATATTACAATTACAATAAGTATATGTCATATGTTATATGTAATAAAACTGTAATGTTTTAATATATTATGTTTATACTATTCATGCTATAAATTGCATTATAAAAAGGTATAATATTTAATATAATAATATATATTAAAATGAATAAATAAATAATTGCAATTTGAATATTTTGTTAATGTCCCCGCTCTTTCGTGTACAGTAAAACTACTTTGCGAACTGTGTTGCGCGACTGCGCGTGCACGCATGCGCTCGTGCGCTCGTGCTCTCGCGCTCGGATCAGTCAGAGTCTCGTCAGTCCACGCTGAGCGCCCTCACTATGAACACACATGGTATTTACTAACAGCCTGTACAGCGCAGAGCGTCTGGTTTCAAAGGTAAACGTTTCTTTTGGGTTATTATGCTGTTTTATTTCCCGCTCGGTTTGATGAGAGTGTCTTTTTTGTGTTACTGTCGCATCCGCGCATGAAAACAACTCGGATGAAAGTGTATCGATCTTACTGACGCCTGATCGATAACGCCTTGCTCCGAGAGTGTTTATTTTGTCTGGACGCTAGAATAATTTGGTCTAATTTGTAAATATAGCCGGCTGCGTGTAAGTAAACTTCATGTGACTTCAGCTGATGTTGCCGTAATGTTACTCGTAATCATTTACATTTACATCAAGAGCTCAAACAATGCCACATTATGTATCTAAACTGAATTGTACCTGGCGTATGTGACTGTTTGAGAACTCTGGCATGTAAATAAAGCCACCACGGATCCCATTCAGCTTCCCAAATGAACATTTTGCCATTGTGGCTGCTTATTTAAATGTATTAATATGTCCAGAACTGAAATGTGAAGGTAAATAGTGCTTTAGTTCCAGTGCACTACACTCTTTGCTGCTAGTTCCCATGAGACACTGTTTTGTGTTCAAACCTTGAACTTCAGAAGGACAGGATGCCTTGTGGCCACCAGCCTACTTCCTTCCCTTCTTTCAGGGCTCAAGGTGTGGCCCACACTGGTTTCCACTTGAGTCGGCCGCTCTTGTGTTCAGCTACCTAATACCAAATCATCGTATCGCACGCAAGGTGTTGCCAGAAGTCACTGGATTAAACTAGGTGTCCTTTTTTGCATTGTACTAAAATACACTCCCCAGAGGAAGTGGGCCAACGGAAACCATGTGTTTCTGTTTCTGAAACCCTCCAGTGAGAACTAATGAACCACAGTCACATTGATATGTTGTGGCCTGCTGCACATATGTGTAATCTCAGAAAGAGAGCAAGTGTGTTGAAGACACTTCCAGATGAGCCTTACATCATTACATTTTGCTTGTCATGTTGTTGGAGGGTAATGTGAAGTGGTGTGGCAGCTGAACTGTGATATTTGAGCATGCTGATTTGCATTATGCGTTTATGCAATACTCCGTTAGATCATCTGGGAAGAAAGTAGCATGTTTTAGCCTGTCATCTAATAATAGGTTATGGTTTCTCTCTCTCTCTCTCTCTTTTGTCGCTTGTAGAAATGCTGTGGTTTAAAGTGTTGTGAGTCACTCTTTACACAGGCAGCTGGAAATAAGCTGTCATCACCATCTCCGCAACTGTAATGTTTGTAAAGCGTCTCAGCAAGTTTGGTGGACAGCTCTGCTAAATGTTTAGCATTTCTCTGTAGTTCTGTGCAGTTGTTGTGTTTTTCTTTATGGTGGATCTGTGTGAGGTTAAGATGCCAAACGCTCCAGACGCTCTTGAATTCTTCACACCTTTCCTTCGGTATCCAGAGTTGAGAAGGCCACTTGAGTTTTCACTTTTGGAGAGTCGGGGGGGGGAAAGAGGCTGAGCTATTTTAACAGGACATTGCTATTGTTGTTGATTTGCTAGACTTGGGCGACACACAATAAATAGTTTTTCATTGTGTCTGAGCACCGGGCTTAGCCTGATCCATCAAACAAAATAATAATAATAATAATTAGTGCTTTAAAAGGATTAATTGCATCCAAAATAAATGTTTTTGTTCACATATGTGTGTATTATAATGTATATAAATACATATGTATATATATGTATATATTTAAGAAAAATGTTTATAAAGCCTAATATAAACTATAAATATTATAATATATGTAAATATTTTCAAAACATATACTGTGTGTATTTGTGTTTATATATATATATATATATATATATACAAAATAAATATACACAGTACACAAACACTTTATGTAAACAAAAACATTTTGGGTGCGATTAATTGTTTTACAGCACTAATAATAATAATAAAGTCTTATTTTTTATGCAATGACATTTACACAACTTTTTTTTTTAATATAACCCAATGCAGCGTGGGTTTGGAACAACATTGGTGAGTAAAAACTCTTCAAAAACAAAGAAAAGGAGAATTGCACTATACAAATCTAAATAAAATATACTAATAGAATTATTCTTAATTTCTTTTTCCTGTAATGAATTCCTCTCGGTTTCGTTGAGTTTAATTATGCTTATGCACAGATGTTAAGGATATTGTCATGTAGACTTGAAGTTGTGACATTATGTGTTTAATTATTAAATCCACTGTTTGTTTCCCAGGGATATTTCAGTGTGCATGTAGGATGATTGTTTGAGGAGTTTGTCTTGGCACTGTACCCAGACAAGGGATCTTGATATATTGTACTATAATAGTCCAGTCTTGTTCTCGGCACAGCTTGATAAGATCCATGGCATACAGTCCAGGAGGGTTACAAAACCCCTATTTATTGTACTTCTGTTAATTTATTGGTTGCTTGACTCTTGTTTTTCGGTGAGATTTGGCAGTTTGGTTATGTAACTTCAAATTACGTGGTCAGTCCTTGGAAAGTCCAAGCCTGATGTGAAACTGACGTGGCTAAACTTCACTTTTGTACACAGTTTATTGAATATAATGGGAACGTATTTCTTGAAGTCGTACTCAAGAGGAACCCAAAGCTGTCCATGAAAGGTGAATATTCACACTTTGGTGTAAACTGTATTACTCTTCATGCATATTGGCTCCTGCCAGTAAAACCTGCTGAAGTGGGCGCAGATCAGTGTTAAGGATCTTTCCCCATTAGCACCTTTTCATTGCCCTCCTGCCGCTGACCTGTGATTTGAAATTGTATTCACAAAGGAAACCCTCCTGCTGTGCAAACAACAGCCTGGTGATGGGGACACACCTGTATACCTTTGGCTGAACATCACATGGTCTTTTCAACAGGATCCAACTGTGGATTTAGAGCTTGCATTTAGTCTAAAGGAGTAATGCATGATGCATTTTGTAGTTGCGTACATAAAAATGAAACCTTCAGGTCTTTTTAAAGTGTAGTAGTTTAATGCTGTTTTGCCATTTCTGAAAAGTTACAATTATTGAAGCGGTTTAGTTCTACTAGTATCTGCATCTCAGATCATTGCACCACTGCTTTTGTCTGAAACCTCAAAGAAGAATGGCAGCATCACAGCAGACTTATAATTGAAAGTGTGTGGTTATTTGTTAAGACCTGTGAGTGACTTCATGCCGCTTCAGTTTCATGAGAAAGTTTTGGCTTTAACCTTTGCCTGGACAATTATAAAGCTGTTAGATCTGCCTTGAAGCTTGTTTATTTTTACCTGGTCTCATGGGATAAACATACCTGGGTGCACTTTTTAGTGAGACATCAAATATGTACCAACAAGTACATATTACTGCAGTTTTCAAAAGAAATGAACACTAGAGGCAGTAAAACACCTTTTATTCCTTTATATACAAATGTAAAGAGTTTCAATTTATAAAGCATAGTAGTCGCACAATTACTTGAAGAATATCATAAACTAATATACTGGGATACTTGAAAAACAATGCTTTTGAACGTCAGCATCACACATATCCTACTTCATATCTACGGAGTACAGAGAAAACAGTTCAAATCACTGTAAAAGGAAGTTGGAAATGAAACGGTTGCATCAAAAATGCCTTTTTTATATCACTTTTAGGGGTTTGTAGCTGGTTTAGGGGTTGGATTTGGTGTAGGGCATATTTCCAAAATGATAGAGCATTAACTTTTAGCAACAGTCCACGGATATTTCGATTCTGAACCGCAGTAATACACACATACCTATATCATCTTAATAAAAACAAACCTACTCAGTGGACATTTGTCTTTAATACTGCGGCGAATAGATGCCATAAGGTACAAAAAATGGTGTTGAACAAAACGTGCACAGAGATACATATTTTTATAAGACCAGGTTGGTTTTAGGGTTGGCCGATGTCACCAATTTGGAATCGTACGATGTCTAATGTGAAACATTGCGATGGACGATGGTATCGTGGTCGCCATAGGTGGTGGGTTAGTTGTAACTAAAACACTAAGCCCCGCCCCACGACTGACAAAACAGTGTTCGCACTAGCAGGTGAGAGAGGATTGAGCGCAGGAGTGATTGCGCGCGAGGGTTTGATATGAGCTCGCGGCCCTGTTTCTTTCTATGTACATCGGTTTTCCTGTCGCGGAAATGATTTACCGTGCTCGCCAGCATCAGTGGTGCGCTCGCTTATTAATGCCATAGATTTGCCGCCATAGATTAAGTGTGTTTTTCGCGAGCTGGTTGCTGCTGCTGTGGCGTTGTGATGTCTTGTGATGGACGATGGCATCGTCTATCGACCCAATCCTAGTTGGTTTATTTTGTTAAACCTAAAGAAAAATGTTTTTATAGTTTAATGTGCGCTATATTGCTCAGCCCTAAAGCATCACTAGTAGTCCTACTTGCAGTGGTCCACATTTTTGATCTCATGATTTCTGTCAAGCCATTACGTTCCCAGACTCATAGACGAGACTCACTGCGGTAAATAAATTATGCCATCATCTCTTGCTAGCTGTGACCTGTTTTCTCTGGTCAGACTTAAAGCTTCTCAGAGAAGCCTTTCCCTTCAGCACTAACAGAAATCAAGGTGTTTTAGCCCAAGGTCTTGAGTCTGTGATCTGTTTATTGTGGCTCATTTGATGTCTCAAGAGTTGATGATGACGTGCAGAAAGAATTAGGATAGTGCCGTTACATTATTTAATCACGTAGCCTAGATGTTGTTGAAAATCTGGCAACACAAATGAAGAAATGCTGGATATTGTAGGCCATGTAGCCAATGTTACGTATAATGAAAGTGAAAGGGGATGTGAGTAGTTTATTTCTACATCATTCAGCGTTTCCCAGAAGAAAACATCCTGCAGACATATTAGTAAGTTTAAAATACATTCTGTAAAAAAACCCCGAACAATTGTACCTTTAGGGGTATAAAATCGTAGGCCATACATTCTCAACCCCTAAAGGTGCACATTAGTACCTTAAAATACTAGGCTAATATGTACTCTTATTGTATATATTGGAGTAAGGAAGGTAAACAGTTACCTTTTGAGGGTACTGCCCCAGCTGTTGTACCCCTAAAGGGGCCATTTTTTGTGAGAGTGAAGTTTGAAAGCGAAATTTGGGTTTCCATTTATACAATCTGAACGAGACAGGTGTTTAAACATAGAAAGGTGCCCATGTGTCTCAAAGCAGTTGTCTGGTGAACTGTAGACTCTGTAAAAGTCCCACCTGTCCACAGAGAATGTGAACCAACAGACCTCGACAGTTTTCAACACATGGTGGTGAGTATCAGCTGTGAAAGTCCTGCTTTGTCTCCACAGAGATTCACGGGACTAAGTAACATTTCCTTCATTCATCCTTCAGTGAGAGAAATATTCACGTTTTCTTTCTACTTTTGAGTAGCATTTTTATTCAAATTAACTTAGACATCTTATTAATGGTGTAATTGAAATAACCCGATTATCTTGCTGGCCACTCTGGGGCTAGTGACCAGCATAGAACCAAATATTTGAGGCAACACTTTAAAATAGGCAATACTGTTGACTATGACTTTTCCTTTGCTGCTTATTAATAGTTAGTAAGGTAGTTAAGTAAGTTTAGGTATTGGGTAGGATTAGGGATGTATAATAAGTGCTTAACCACTACTAATAAATGGCTAATATTCTAGTAATAGGCATGCTAATAAGCAACTAGTTAAGAGACCCTAAAATAAAGTGTTAGCAAATTTGGTAACAGTTTTTTAGGGAGCTGTTCTAGTAACTAGTTGCTTATTAGCATACCTATTATTGACATATTGGCTGTTTATTAGCACATATTCTGCATGACCATATTCTACATATCTGATACCTAAACTTAATAAGCTGCTAATTTGGAGTTTGAGGCAAAGGTCTTAGTTAATAGGGAGAACTGGACCTTAAAATAAAGTGTGACTGAAAATGTACTTGCTGAATTAGCAAATGTCCATCTTGGGTTTGTGTATGAGTCTGACCACATTGCTTCATGTACATGGAAAGGTAAAGGCTGAGTCGTTGGCCTGCAGAGCGACGCGTGATAGTGGATGGTCTGCCCATGTGACTCAAGTCCTGGTGTTCTTGTGCACCGTCCAGCACTTTTCCCGACAAGAATGCTGTCTGAGGAATTAGCTGACATCACAGCACTTGTCTGTTTTTGGCTCATGATGAACGCGCAACTCCACCTCACACGGATGTCTGTCAGCTCCAGGCTGAACGTGGATGAATGTTGTAATACTGGTGGAATGTAGATGTGCCTCTGATCATTGTGTTTTAGCCGAGCGGACCTGAAGGTGGCTCAGTAGAGAATTAGTGTCATTTTCAGCGCCCTCTAAGGAACAAGTTTACACGTGCCTAGATGAGCCAATTTACTCAAAGCCTTCTCTTTGTTTAATTCCTTTGCCAGGTTTTGAAATGAAGAAGGACATCGATACTCTTATAGCTGAAGAACGGGCTGAGATCATCGAAAAATATGAGAAGGCAAGTTGCATCCTTTCAGTTATCTACCTTCTGACTTTCTGTAGCCTAGTTGTTGACCTAACTTTTGATCTTTGACCGGTTGAGCTGATGTCCAGACAAGGGGAAACTGGTTAATGATTGTCCATGACCCTCAGTGGCTTGGACAGCAATGCATATTGACAAAGTAGCCTAAATAAAGTGGTCATTTAAGGTATAACCAATGACAAACCTAAGATGCGGGGTAAGTATCTTGTTAAGGAAATGTTTGTGATAGCTCATCGATCAACTATCCCAGATATTTAAACTCTAGTCTAGTCTAGTCGAGTCTAGACTACACCACAAGCAGTTTGCTGTTCTTTGCAAGGAACAGCTTTTCTTTATAATGCTGCACACAACTGATGTGAGAAGTTCTTGTAACGCTGAAGTTATAATTGGTAGGTAAAGGTAGCTGTGGTTCGTGCTGTGGTGATTTTTCAGATCAGTATGCCTTGCAGTCATGACTTCACTTTCGAAACTTCTCAGACATGCTTCAGATGCATACAACATCTTATGATCTAAAGCAGGGATGTCCGGTCTCACTCCTGGAGGGCCAGTATCCAGAGTGTAGCTCGAACACACTTACCTGGAGGTTCCTGGTGAGCCTCAGGACCTTGATTAGCTGGTTCAGGTGTGTTTAGTCCGGGTTGGAGCGAAACTCTGCAGGACAGTGGCCCTCCAAAAACAGGTTTGGATGGGTTTCCTCTCAAATTAATTTAAATGAGATTTAGATAAGACAGGGTATAAATGTAAATATCTTAAGACTACCATGTGTATTGCTTATTTAAAGTGTATACTTTTGTATACTGTGATAGTATTGTGCATACTGTGAAAATAGACTCATTTTCAAACTTCCCTAAAGTTTTACCGTATTTGAATCCATTCAGCCGATCTCCGGTGGTAGCACTTTTAGCTGTAGCGTAGCATCACGCTCAAAAATGACCAAAGAGTTGGCTCTTCTATAGTTACATCTTGTACAAAGACAGATGGAAATTGAAAGTTGTGATTTTTGGCTGATATAACTAGGAACTACATTCTGGTGTAATAATCAAGGAACTTCGCTGGCCATACCATAGCAGCAGGCGCAATGAAATAACGTGATGCTAACGGTCTAATCGGATTCAATGATCTATGCTAAGCTACAGCTATCGCCAGACCAGAAGGGATTCAAAAACGGTAAAACAAAAATAGTGCAGTGTTCCTTTAATTGCTCCATCAAATGCCATTTTTATTGTGTATAAACTGCACACACAGGGTTGTGGGATATCATGGACAATGAAAAATCATGCAAACATATTGCCTCATATCTACAGTAGTTAAGGTTGCTCAACATTTTAAAGTTTCTGCAGAAGCCAGTTTATACACACTTGAATAACCAGATTTTTCTGAAGCGATAAGAGACAATAAGCGCATTCGCTAAAACCTATCCAGAAGAAGCCCAGATCTTCGTAGACAGGATGTTATGCTATGCTATGTTATGCATGCTTCCATATACAGCTTGCAAAACCAGAATGTTTTAGCTTTCTGGGCACAGCCAGAATCTTTTGTGGAGGAAGTGTTTTGATGGACAACAGCTGGATGTCATGCTAACATTGCTGCTACACTCAAATATTGACTACAGTCTGCATTCTTGGAAGTTCTCTGCGTACTTCAGATACATTTAGATAAGACTGTAAAGTTTTGACCGATGAGATGTCCAGGACAATCTGTTGAGAGAAATTGTAGATTCTGGGTGCTTCTTGTATCATCTCTATTTATTTCGGAGATCTGAATTGTTCTATATAAGAAGTGAAGTATTTCCACATGTTTTTCCTTAAAAGGAATAGTTAACTCAAAATAAAAATTGGCTGAAAAATACCTAGATCATCAACGATTGCTCATGAGACGTAAATACATTTAGCTTTGCTCACCAGAGGATGCTCTGTAGTGAATGGGTGCCGTCAGAATGAGAGTCCAAACAGCTGATAAAAACATCACAATAATCCACAAGTAATCCAGACTTCAGTCTAGTAATTAACATCTTGTGAAGTGTAAAACTGCATATATGTAAGAAGCAAATCCATCATCAAGGCATTTAACTTTAAAGCCTCATTTCTGGCCAAAAAAATAGCGCTTTTAAAGATTAACACCATTTAATCACATCCAAAGAAATGTGAGGCTTTATGTGTATGTCTAAAGATATTACTATTTAATTAATATTATATATAAATCCTATTTAATATACAGGCATAACGTTTTCTTAAATATAAATATATGCATGTGTATGTATTTTATATAGTCAAAGTCAGCTTTATTTATACTAGTGCTGTTTTTTTTATTTTATATGCAATTAATCACATCCAAAATAAGTTTTTGTTTACATAACATGTGCATACTGTGTTTTTACTATGTATG
>JAUMHP010000084.1:12796968-12812795 GCA_032361065.1 Enteromius trimaculatus
TAATTGTGAACAAATTAACCATTAATTAATGCTTAACTAATGCATTATTTTGGACCCCTATTCTGAAGTGTTACCTGCTATTTAAATGAAGCTTCTGATTCATTTGATACCTGTACAGGTTCAACAATCATTTCCTCTTTGTATTTTGTTTTTCCAGTGAAGAGGAACTGCCAACACCGACCGCGGCGGAGGACAAGGTGACTTATCAATTATTCCTTTGCCCCTGAAAGTACTGTTAAATCTTTTATGGCTAAATTTAGCTTAGAAAAGTCAAAAAGTTTGTTTGCTTTACAAATATTTTACATTTAAAGTCCCCCTATTATGGGTTATGAAAGGTTCATATTTTGTTTTTTGGAGTCCAAAACAACAGGTTAACATGCATGCAAGATCAAAAAACACCATCATTTACAATATGCATTTATTCTTGCCTTATTTGTTTAACAACTCCCAAACGGATTGCTCGATGATTAATTTTTCCAAACCCCTCCTTTGCGTGATGCTAATCTGTAGAGATCGGCAAGTTAATCGCATTTTGATTTCATCAGGCCTGATAATGGGAGCTTAGTGCTGCTTTGTGTACGGCGTTACCATGGAATTTTATATTTTAAAATGCACCAAAAGCGACACCTAGTGGCAAAAAAATAACTAGCATTTTCATTCAGACCGACGCTAAAAGGCCAACAAGTGGACCATCATGTTTCATGATGACGTGAACCTGAAACGGTTTGGGATTCGTTTTTAAAACGACTCTTTGAAATGATTCAGAGTCGACTCTATCTTTTGAGAGACAAAAACTTTATCCACGGTGCACTTTCAGATTTAAAACTTTGCAGGATGTTTTCATTTACTTAGAGTATTTAGTGTAGTTCATAATATGGGCACTTTAAGACTAAAATCTTGTGTGTTGTTTCCCTAGTACAAACTCCAGGAGGTCGAAAGAGAGGAAAAATGGGTTAAGATGGTGAAAAGTTGGGAAAAGTACTGCACGAGTGAAAAGGTAACGTAGAAATCATTCCAGGCTTAACTGGATGAGTCACATTTGAAGCCATTTTAAAATGGTTTAAAAAAAATTGTGTAGAGTAACTGAGACTCTTATCATATTGCTGTTGCTGCCATTGTATTCCTATAATATGCCACTCAGGACTGCTGTATGTTAGTGATTTTTAAGCCCACACATCCGGACACTTGGGAGAAGCAAAAATAAAACCCTCCATCCGTTTGTTTCCTCTTCCCATGTGCGTTTTTTGCAGATGATGAAGCGGGTATACAAGGGGATTCCCTTGAAGCTGCGCGGCCAGGCCTGGGCTCTGCTTCTGGATGTGGAAAAGGTGAAAGAGGCGAATTTCAGGAAGTACGAGGTAGGAGCTTTGCAGGAATCATGTTTGTGAAAAAGTGACTGTTTGATGTTCATTTACTCAGTGACGGGCTTGTTTGGGTTTTGGTTTGTCCTGTGTGATTGTATGGGTTTAAATTAGTCCGACGTGTTTTGTCTCCAGTCTGGCCTTTTGGCACAACAGTGTTTTATTTCACAACAAAGCTTTTCTGCTTTGCATGCTTTGTGTAGTTTAACAGTTATTACATAAAATTCAAAGGTAACACTTTATAATAACTGCACACTATGAATGATTAGTTAAGTCTTAGTAAGCATTTATGTCATCATTTATAAACCATTGTTGTAAACAGTTGTATTACATAATATTATATAACAGTAAACATTTATATATGCACACAATGCCTTGTTCTTGAGCATATATATAATGTTTAATAATTGTATTTTCATACTTTATTAATGATCAGTTTATCATTTTTTTAATTATTACGTTATTTACAAACCAGTTATTTAGGAGTTGTCGGTGTTTAATAAAACCATTTAGAAAATCTGAGTAAATGATTAATAAATTATTTAAATTTACATTAAAAAATCTTATTACTTAATGTGTTAATACATGCTTTATTAACACATGTTCCCGCTGTAATTCATAAATAAGTCAGGTAGTTTTAGAGCATTTAGTAGTTTTGTGAAAAACAATCCTTCAGTTTCATAGGAAAAAAAATGAGTGTACAGTTGTACAGTATATATTTTCTTGGCATCTTAAAATTAATAGTTCTGTATCCCTCTGTGTTGTTTGTTTATTTTTTTGTTAGGAAGCTGCATTTACAGCTGTATTTATAAACTGCTCACTAATGACTGCTAATGTCGGAACAATGCTTTATAAAGGAGGAACTGACTATGTAATAATGCTTAACTAATGATTTATAGCGTGTAGTTATTATAAAGTGTTACCGATTCGAGGTATTACATGAAAATTGCACTAAAAGTTGCTGGAATAAGCTGCAAAGTTGACCTGTCTTTATATCACAAACCAAAGTCTGATTAACTGAAAAACAGTAGGCTTATACACTACTGTTCAAAGGTTTGGGTTCAGTCATTTTTATTTATTTATTTTTGAGGAAATTGACACTTTTAATCAGCAAGGACACATTAAACTGTTTAAAAATTAAAGTAAATTCAATATTTAACAATATTTGTGTTTTTACTGTATTTTTGAGCCAATAAATGCATTGAAGACTTTAGATTTTAATCTTACGGACTCCAAACTTTTTAACAGTAGTTTAGAAGCTACCATCATCTTTACATTCTTTTACAATGCTACCAGAATTCATGGCAGAGTCTTTATAGCTCAAGAGTTTTATTTATAACGTGAACGTGAACGTGAATTTCTAAATATATCTAGGCACTGCTGTAATATTTATAACTTGTTTGCTGCTCTGGCAAATGTCAGTAGCAGAAGTGTAGCGATTAAATAGAAACCAGTGGCTATCAAGGTTCTGGAGTCAAATTTTAGACAGTTAGATGGTTTGGTTTGGTTTGGTTGCACTGTAGTTCAAGTAACCATGATACACAGCATGCACTGCAGTGACAATCAGTCCCCTGAGTCTAAATATATCAAATTAAAATCAGCATTGTTGTTCATGCATTGTTTTAAAAACGTTCATTGTGTTCAATGATAATTTTGGTTGTTCCAACCTGTTCCAATGGTATATACTGTTGTTGTTGTTTGACTTTCTGATAGGAAGCTGAAATAAACTCTTGGCCAAAGCCGAAACCAAACAAAATGAAACAAAGGCTGAAGGCAGAATACCAAATACCAAACATGGTTTTTCACGTTTTTCCTCACCATTGCATAAATTAAATAGGAAGAAAAATGCAATTACAAAACAATTTTGAAATATTTACTTAATGCACATTTTTTAACATTCTAGCACGTATTAATATTTAACAAAGTGCAATTTAACTTAAAATGAATAAGTAAAATACGTTTTACTTTACATTTTTGAGACCTCCTTCTTGAATCAGGCGTGCATTTTATTTACTGTCCAAATAAATGCGGCCTTGCTGAGCAGACGAGTATCTATTAAAACATCCCAATTTTAACACTATATGAATGCTACATGTGAATAAATGTATTAAGAGTTGTTGTATTTATTATTATCATTGCTATTGTCTTTATTTTATTTTACAAAACTGTAAAATTACAATAATAAAACGTATGGATGTTGATGGAATTCTTGCTTTTATTTTGGCGGGAAAACCACAGAAAGACTTCTCTGGTGCTAAAATTTGGCATTAAAATTCTACATTGTTCAATGCCAACCTTTTTTTTATTTTAATGTTGTTGCAGAAAATGAAGGAACAAGCCAAGAAGTATTCGACAGAAATCAAGCAGATCGATCTGGATGTCAACAGGACCTTCAGAAACCACATCATGTTCATGGAACGCTTTGGGGTCAAGTAAGATATTTCGCAAATTCATACATAAACACACTGCTTTCTTTATCTTCATGTGACTCGAGGTCTGTTTGGCAAGAGTTTCGAGTAGACATGAAATGAAGTGCTCAGACCTTGTAAACTTAACCATAACAAGAGCTACTTCCTCAGCGACTGAGTTTTTGTTTAACTTCCTGTTACTGTGAGCGGCCTCACAGGAAATGACACAACCGGTGACTCGTTACCATTATGCCCAGAATAAATATATACTTTGATGCGGTGTTCATTTCGTTGACAAATAAGTTTTGTCATAATGTTAGTTAACAACAATTTTTTTCACCGACGATAACGAATGAAAACTATTTCTACAATAATCACCCTGTGTAACCATTGGTACGTCATTGAAAAGAAGACCATGTTCTTGTCCTTTATGAGAAGTGGTTATATTTAATTTTAACATAATGGAATGTTGTTTGTCACCGCTGTTAAATCAGTGTCTATTATGATAAAATCTTAATATCAAGCATAATGAGTTTGGAAATGTTTGAGAAATGCTTAATAAATGCATTACACTGTAACTAAACCCTTTCGATTTTAGTCGACTTAATTTACTGTAGATTTAGTCGACTAAAACTAAAAACATTTCAGATGACTAAAATATGACTAAAACTAAATTCCATTTTAGTCATAAGACTAAATCAAAATTAACACTGCTTTAATGTTGTCCATAACAACTAAAGGTCTGCCACAGTGTCATGTAAAAAAAAAGATTTCCTTTTATACAGGACGACCATAAAGACCCACTTGGGATTGTAGGCTGTATCCTCTTAAAATGGACAGAAGTCAAAAACTTTTTGGTTACTTTTCCATTTTTTAAGCCGCCAATTTCACAGCAAAAGAGCACATCCTTTTTCTTTTACACAAAAGTGCGATTAGATGCCTCTCAATAGCCTTTCAGTAAATTTGACATTTTAATAGTGTTATCCTACTTACTCAACAACTTGAAATGGCTTGTGGACCAAAGTGCACAAAGAAGTTTGAGCCATGTGGTTTGCATGGGCGGCACACCCACAACAGACATAGATCAACCACTAGCATCTCTGCATCTGATATGACTTCTGCATTTTTATTAGTGCTGCACGGCCAATAAGAGGATATGGGGCGGAAATGCCATTTAACACATCTGTTTGTATGCGGTGCTCCTAAATGTTTTTCTACATGCTAGTCACAATTCTGCTTTGCTCTGGCCTCTGACGAAGGGTCTCGCAGCGCATTGCTAAATCTTCTCAAATCTGCAGACGTTATGAATTATTAACGTGCATCTCCTGCATGAACGGACTCTTAATGCTACTGTGAGATGGTTTCTTTCTGCTTTTCGATTTGGGCTGGACCCTCAGTGCTTTTTGGACAAAATGTTAAAGGAATAGTTGACTCAAAAATGTACTCATTTACTCACCCTCGAGTATTTCCTTGTTCTGCCGAACACAAAGGAAGATATTTTTTAAAATGTTTGTAACCAGGCAGTTTTTGTTTTCTACTGTGGAAGTCTGAGTACACATTAGCCTGGATACAAACCTTTTTCAAAATATCTTTCTTGGTGTTTGGAATCAGAAATTGATACAGATTTGGAAATACTAAAGGGTGAGTAAATGATGACAGAATTAAAATTTTTGAGTCAACTATTCCTTTAATGACAAAGATGGATCTGTTATGGGGGAAAATGACAACATTTATATTAAGGACAAGTTTTAATAATCGCTCAATTTATACTGGGTTCATATATTTTTGGAAAAAAAAAATGTTTTTATAGATTTTAGACAGCTTTTTAGACAAAATGTTTTAATGACCCATAAAAATATTAGTAGAAAATTGTCTGTTGACATCAAGGATTTCTAAAGGTTATACCTTACCATCCAATAAAAAAAAAATTAATCTGACTCATTTTAACAGACTCATTTTTAAAAATATAAATTAATTTCACTAATTTTTATGAAGTTGGAAAATTTATTTTAAAGAAATATAGTAATGTTTTTTTTTGTGCTGCCATAGAAATATTTTTTTTTTTAAGATTTAAGATTTTTCAAGTAAACTGTTTATATCTTTCTTATATCTATAATTGATATTATGAGTATATGTATATATTATACATATATATATATATATATATATATGTGTGTATATTTTAAATACAAAACAGAGTAATTTTGTTTTTATAGACGTGGAGCACAGAATTGTCATTGACCTTGTTATTGCACTAAAACTAGATGTTTGAAATCCTAATTATAGCCATCAGGTGTTGGTTTGACCTGTGTTTTTCATCCTTTACAGACAGCAAGCTCTGTTCAATGTGCTGGCAGCGTATTCTGTCTACAACACGGTAAGAGCCTGACAGAGTTTGAGTGTTTGTGTGTACATGTAACTCAGAACAGCTGGATGAAACAGGGCAGTCCAGGGTCCCACCCTATCAGCATAGACACACACACACAATTACTGCACTAATGGGGACTTCCCATCCACTTCTATTGTTCTTATGTTAAACTAAAAATAATGACTATAGACCCTAACCCAAAAATAACGCCTATATTTGTATCCGTGAATAAAGACATGGCTTCATGCCAATTTGAATACCATCTGTACTGTATAAAATGCAAGATTAGGAGAATTGTTTGTAAATGTTATGTGCTTAAAGTTAATGGAATAAAGTTCATGCTAGAATACATCACATGTCTTTCAAACCTGGTTGCAAAACACTAGGGATCATACACAATACCAAACATTAAGCCTTGCTCAAACATGGCAAACTCACACAGAAACATGCACCGCATTGCTAGGAAACCAATAAAAACTATGCATGTTTTAAAACTGATTCTTAGAACAGGTTGGCTATCCTTCAACCCGAAGCATAGTATGTTTCAGTCTTTGCAGTTGTTTTTAGTTTTTTTAGGTTCTTCCTCGTAAATCAATCGCCTTTAACAACAAAATCTGGCTCTGACTTTTGCCAAACCCAAAAACTAGTCTTAAACCAGCTAACAAACCGGTCTGACCGGGCTGGAAGAGCAGATAAGATCAGTGAACCATCAAAGGAGTATCCTTAGTGGAGAAAATGAGACATAATGATTTCATTCAACACTGAATATTAACAAAGCATTACAATTCTCAAAAGTGCATTATTTTATCCAGTAATTCTATATCTAAATATGTTTTGGCTATTTGAGGATTGCGAAGTAGACTATTGAATGTTGTTAGCTTAGCAACATGCTAACATCAGACTATTGAAAATTGCAAGTCGAATTTACCGTGGAGATTTGTTTATGGATTGCTGCCTATGTAGCAAATCATCACTTATGAGATCTCATCAATGGCTTAAAATGCTGCTTTAGAAGTAGGCAGTAGACAGCGAGGCAGCTCACTGCTAGCTTTAGAAACAATACAACTAGTGTGCGCAGAATCTGGTTTGGAGACGGACTAATCCAGAGACAGTGACTCTGATGTTGCCCACTGGTGACGTTAACAGAGGCCGTCTGTCCGGTGCTAATTGCATTTAATTTATTTATTGTGAACCTACTGGGAATTAGCCCTAAACGCATGATATAGAACTTGGACATTACAAATGGAAGAAAATAGTTTGACAGGATGTTTGACAAAACCGCTGGGACACATACGCATTAATGTCATTGTTTGTAGAAAATGAGGAGTGTGTCGGTCTCAAAGAGATGGGAAATGGTACCATATTCCTTTTCCTTCCCGATGTTACTTAGTAGAAACTGGGTCAGCTGGGCAAGAGCAGGGCGATGGAGGGGGGAAGGAGAGATTGAGCGAGAGAGACAGAGACAAGCAGGGGACTTTTTACCACTTTTTCCTGACAAGAAGAGCACTGAAGTTATTGTTTTGTAATTGGTGAAATCAGCACTATTAATCGCTAGGCCGTTCTCTGTATCTGAATGTTGAGTAAAGATTGTGACAACATGTACTCAGTGTGTCTGTCTGGTTTTGTGGTTTTGTGTAGGAAGTGAGCTACTGTCAGGGCATGAGTCAGATCGCTGCCATTCTGCTCATGTACATGAATGAGGAAGATGCGTTTTGGGCCTTATCACAGTTACTGACCAATCAGAAACATGCCATGCATGGTGAGTAATTCTCTTTGACTCTACTGTTTGCAGATAAACAGTTATCTTTGTTTTGATAGTACGATCTGTAATTGGTGAATCCTCTCTGTCTTCCTCTGTGAATTCTTAAAGGATTCTTCATCCCAGGGTTTCCCAAACTCCAGCGTTTTCAAACTCATCATGACCAAATACTGTCCAAACTTCTTCCCAAACTCAGGAAACACTTGGTGAGATTTCTTATTTTAACCTCAGGTTGTTTGACTTCAACAAAAACATGAACACTTTCTCAGTTTTTTCGAATGCTTTCTTCAACTCAGGAAAAGGAACAGATGTCCACTGGTATCTACACAACCAAATGGTTCCTTCAGTGTTTTATTGACAGGGTGAGGCATCATTTTCACTGTTTTTATGTCACTAGTAAAAGGTCTCAGTTATGAAGTTAACATTTTCAACAAATCACAGTGAAATGCAAAACATGGCAAACATTCACTTTGTCTGGTATAAGACTGGTTTTCCAGTCCTTGACAGAAGTGTCACAATGCAGTCTCCACGAATCCATATGATAGATCCTAGTACACAAAAAAATACTAAAAATAACCTTTAGGGGTTCAGCAGCTGGTCACTGGGGTAGTACCCTTAAAGAGACATCTTTATAGCTTTTAAACCCTTAAAAGGTTCATATTGCTCAAAACTATATAACTCTAAAACATGGACCTTTTTCATGTAGATAAATGGTGAAATGATGCTCTTTCTGGACCACCGTTCTTTGATCCAGTCCAGGCCCTGGACAGAAAGTCTTGTTTACTAACCTATCGGTCACCTTGCCTCAAAGGGACATAATGTTTTACCAGCTGAATCCAAATTTAGCAACTCTGCTGAGTACTCAGTAAGAATTACGTCATTTGCATACAGTGTGTTTGGGTGAAAAAGACTGGAAACACCATCTGCTTTAGAGAACCCTGTGTCAATGTTTTATTCATGTTGGAGCTCTGCTTAGCTGGTTGATGACTTGAGTCTGTTGTGTTTCTGCTATATAGACACCCTTTACACTCACCCTGCGACTTTGGGACATCTACATATTAGAAGGAGAAAAAATTCTAACCGCCATGGCCTATACGCTTCTCAAATTGCACAAAAGTAAGTAAGAATCACATGTTGGTGGATTTCTGTAGACCCAAATGCGCTGTCACCATGTCCAGCATAGAATATAGTGCAGTATCAGCTTCCTGAAAGTTTGTAGATGTAGATGCCACATAGGGTGATTTATAAACTATCATTGCACCCTTGAGCAAGAAACGTAACTTGGGGTTATTCAAGATACACTCACTGGATTAAGTGTGTTATTTGGGATAAAAGCTTGTTAGTAATCATCTCTGATTTAAAATGTAAAGAGTTTTGGATACACTTAAAACAATGTTAGTATTTGCGCAGTTGCTACTGTGGTTATAGCTGCCTAGATTCATATCAGCCAGAATTTCTTTATTTTTCATGTTGGGTAGAGTTTAATTAGACACTTCTGAAGTCTAAATCCTCATTCTTTTTCTGTCAGAGCATCTTCAGAAGATGTCTCTGGAGGACCTGAGGGAGTTCCTGCAGGAGCGTATTGCTTCCTCCTTCAGCATGAGCGATGATGCAGTTATTGAGTACCTACAATCGTCGATGTCAGAACTCCGCAGGATGAAGCTGGACCACCCTCCTCCAGGTAAAAGACAGAATGTGTTTTCTTGTAAAGGAGAACATTGAGCAAATACCAGAGAGAATAAATAACGAAACGTTGTTCACAAGATTCTGAATGTCTTGGGAGTCGTCTGATGTCACACGGTCAGAGGCCCCTTCCGTGATTGTTGATTGACAGCAGCGTGTCACACAGACTGACGAGTAGAAAAACCTTGGTGTGGACTCTTAAAAATAAAAGGTTCTAGTTTCGAGCTTCTACAGTGCACTTCTTATGCCATAGATGTTTAGAAAACCATTTGGACAAGTGGTGTAAAGAAGTTCTCACTAACCTATAATGCAGGGGTCTTAGCTACACCCTTAATCAAACATTTGCTATAAATGTAAAATTAAGACCCATTTGGCCAATTCAACAACAAAAATGTTCCTTGACTAAAAGAGGGTTTTTTGCTGAACCTTGAAAGAAACTTTCTTCTGAAGAGTGTACTGTGGTTTGATGATATTATAACAACTCTCTTTTCTGGATTTGACTTGCAGCCAAGGGAGATGAGTTCCCAAAGATAACCCTGGGTGAGGAGCGTCCAATAATACTGCTTCCCATAATCAAGACCGAGTGCGTACCCTTACCACCATCAGCACACAACAATCAAACCTTAACCAAGCTGCAGACGGAAGACTCCACCGCCGACAAGCAGAACAACGAAAAACACATCCCTACCAATACCTCATCTTCCCCTCTTTCAAAGCACACCCACTCAATTTCCACCTCTTCACTGTCACAAGCTACACCTGCAGAACCAGGGACCGCGGTGAAGAAAGAAGAAGCTGCACCTGGACAAAAACCAGATCATCTACTACACCCAGAACCTGCCCCGTTTTCAGCAGAGACTCGTTCATTGAAGAATGGATGTGTTAGTAGGCCCCTATCAACGGTGTCTGAAGATTGGCCGCCTCCGTACCAACCCGCCTTAACAGATTCATCCAGTGTCCACTCTTTGAATCTCCCAGAATTACCTCCTCCACCTCTTCCCGGTACCGAAGAAGGGGTCGATGTTTCACCTTTAGAAGAGGATGCCCCATTTTGCCTTCCTCCACCTCCACCACTAATTACCCAACCTTTGGATCTCATCTTAGAAGATCCGTCTTCGTCACCTTCCTCGTATAGATCCTATCGGCAGCTAAGCAAGTTTCCGGTCAACCTGTATGTCCCGCCATCATCAAGTGACCGGAGACCTTCCAACACCTCGCATTACGACAACCTCTCAGAAGAGGAGGATCCATCTGTGGAGAAACTACTGGAGATGCCATCCACATTGCCGCAGAACCCAAACTTGACTCTCATGAACACCACCCTTCCCCTTCCTCCAGAAGACGCCATGTCTCTTTCTCTCCCGCCCCCATCTATGTTCTTCTACACACCTGACTCTTCACCACTCCCTCCACCTCTTTCATCCACCGAGGAGCCAAACAGCTGGGTGACTCCAGACTGCATTTTTCCCCAACCACCTTCTGACTTTGCAGATAAGCCCACTGTTGTACCTTTAGTCCCGTGCAATCAGGTTCCTCCAAACCAGACTGAACAAGATAAGAATCAGGCACAGCTCCCAAGACTACCGCCTAAAAAATCACGACCCACAGCGATCTCTCCTGTACACTCGGATTCAGACTTCTACCGAATGCATGTTTCAAGTCATTAGTTGCTGGAGTCACACTTAAGTAGTGTGAACCGAAGGCTTGCTTCCGTCGTTTGGACCTTTGTGCTTCGATGATATCAAGTCAACGTTTTTCAATCTTAAGTGTTGCAATTATTTTCCAATGTTGCAATGTGCTATATATGACGGCTTTAAACAGGATGCTAGAAAGTGTTTTATCAGTGTGTCATGCAAATTTGATGTACTGGAATCCCCTTTTCTAAGGTTAGGAGCAGCCTTCCAGGGAGTCATGTGTGGTTTGAAATCTTTAATTTTATTTGTTGTTTTCTGGGAGATATTATGTCCCCTGTTATGCTTTATTGGTCTGTTTTGTATATTGGTGCAATTGTTTTGTTTTTAAAACTTGGTTATATTTTTTAAAAAAAATGCATCTAACAATGTACATTAAATATGAAGATGTTGTGGAAACGTCAACAAGGTCTTTCCACACTGACTTAAAGGGTCCAAAAATGAAAATTGTCATTAAATACTCATGTCGTTCCAAACCCGCAAGACCTCCGTTCATCTTCTGAACACAAATGAAGATATTTTTGATGAAATCGGAGCGCTATTTGACCCTCCATAGACAGCAACACAACTGAAATGATCCAGGTCCAGAAACGTGGTAAAAACACCAGTAAAAAGTCATGTAATGTAAAAAGTAATGCTCTCTAAAATGGCGGAAGACATAAGTGCACGCTTTCCTCTAGGTGTAAACAGCCACAGATTACGTACATGCACGTGCTTCCTCTCGGATGCAAACAAGGCTGAATACGTCAGATACGTTAAAGCTTGTGTATACGGTGCATTGAGCATGGTGCAAGACGCAAGTCACGAGAGAAAAGTAAATAGTTTTTTTTGCGCGCACGTTTCTGGATCTGGTAACATTTCAGTTGTATTGCGGCCTATGAAGGGACAGGCTCAATGATGTCATCAAAAACATCTTAATTTGTGTTCCGAAGATGAACAAAGGTCTTTGAAGGTTTTAAACGACATGAGGGCGAGTAATTGACCATTTTTATTTTTAGGTGAACTAACCCTTTAAATTCCCTGATTACATTGAAATGGCATTTTTTCAGTGCTCTTGTATGCGTTCAAAAAGGAAATTCCCTCAGCTGTAAACCTTAGCGCTACAATACTGCCTTCTAGCGCCATCTTCTGGAAGATGATGAAGCACAGCTTGGTCAAAAATGTACATATTGGGAAATAGCAACCACACCGAATGTTAAAATGAAGAAACTGCACATTCAAGCCTGTATGGCTTTGTGTAATTGTAAATAGGTTTGATTTGCACTTTGTATTGAGAGCTTATATTTAATTGCTTTTTTTATATTATGCTTCTCAGGTTAAATGTTGTTGATGTTCAGTTCGTGTTGAAATTGTAAACCCAGTTTAATGTTTTTTGCTTTCTAAACTCCGTGCTCATTTGACTTATTTGATTAACAACTTTTTTTTTCTTGTTGCAACAATGACACAATACATAAAGTGGAGTGTTTATTTTAATATTTACATTATTGCTGTTGTCAATGAATTTCACATTCAGAGGTATATAGCACAAGCACAATGTGATAAAATATAATAACAGGGTCAAATATTTCTTTATAAATTAATATACATTCGTTTGCATAAAAGCACATCCCACGCCCTGAATGAATTAACTTACAAGCAAACCTTCATCACAGACCTGCCTGAATGATACCTGCATTTAACAAACACTTAAAGCCATTCATTTTACTTTTCTAACAGAATTTAACCTTCATAAAATGCCCCAGTGTTGTATGATTTTCACAAGTAACCACTTATAAACCAGGATTGCATATACATAGTTTGTAAACAAGTGCAATAACAATATGCATAATGCTTCAAAGGAAGGCAAGATAAAGTCTTTAGTGCGCTGTCACAGTGGCTGCTGTGAGAATATAAGAGGCAAATATTGCAGGAAGGACTTAAGTGCATCTTTACCTTCCGTGTCTTAAAGCTGCAAGTGTAACAGAGCTTGTAGGTCTCATCTAGTCCCTGTGTTAGAGTCTGAGCTGCATGAAGAGGTTGACCTGACACGCCACACTCTCCCTCAGCTTCATTTCATCCTCTGGACCCAGAGTCACTCCTGGTAATCGGGTAGAGCCGTTTTCGCCGAGGATGCAAGGCAAGCTGAGGAACACTTTGGAACCGATTCCACCCCAACCCTGAAAGAAGGAAACGCACGCATATTGGAGACGACAGAGGATTGCATTTAGATGATCTCAAAATGAACAGACATGGATTGAAATATAAAAACTGCTTTATTTTCATGTGTTTCAGTGCCTCCTATACTATCATTGTTAGAAAAGCTTTGCACTTAAAAAGACGTCTAAAACGTCAACATCTTTACAAGTGTTAGATGCATTTTAATGCTTAACTGTCTGCTCTTTTTCTTGCCTTTTTACCTATTAAATATTTTATTAATGGTCACTTGAAAGCTTAAACACTCAAAATTCATCCTGTAAAAAACATTTTAAAATCAGACATTGTGTTACAAGAGAAATACTATAAACTGAATAGATTCCTCCCCCTAGTGGATGGTTTACTGTACAATCACAATCAAACCTTTCTGTAATCTTGACAAACAATTTTAAATATAATTGGAAATGTCTTGAGGTTCCACCTTTGGTAGTTATTTTGTGATAAATAATATTTTGACAAATGTGTAAAAAAAAACAAGAACTACAAAAAAACAAAGCTTGGGTGTCACCCAGTGGTTATTTTTGGTACAATGCCTAAATATAAAATGTACAGGATCCTCAATTTTTGTTATAACAACTTTGGAACATCCTAATATTAGACCCATGGAATTAATTTTATAGAAATGTTATATTCCAATATCCTATGTTTTATATATATATATATATTACAGTATTGCAGTACATTTAGATTACAGTAAACTAACTTCTTTATCATTGTTTTAATACTAATTTTTCATGCAAACAATAATGGTTGCTTCAGTGAAATGTTTTTTATTATTACAGAATTTATTAAATTGCTTATTCTTTTTGTAATTCCAGAAATGTATAGCAAAACATTTTTAATTTATCTGTGATTTTAAGTGATTATATTAATATAAACTCATTTATTCATCTGCGTTCCTGTGTAAACACACACACAGGCTTACTGAAGACATATGTAACTTACCTCAGCTAGTGTTGTGACAGAGTGTATCTTCTTTTTGTCCGTTACAATGCTGTGTATAATGTCAGCAATGGACAACCCGACTGACCATGACCTCTGACCTCTGCCTTTGAGCATCTCTAACGCCCTGAGAACATATAGAACAGTTCACACTTTATTATGCAGTAACAAACCATTGTTAGAAATGATATGAAAAACATCTGGATGCTGATGATTTAGACCCATACCTGTCCATTAAAGGTTTGGTGGAGTTGGACACTGGAGTTAACGCCTGTATCTGGTAAGTTCCCGGACCCATATTACCCCACAACGCCACTGATACACAACCACAGAGAGCCATCACATTTCATATCAAACCCGACTCGGACCATTAACGCACACTTGCACACAGAAGGGCAGAAGATACACAGCACGCAGACATGTATTGTGTAAAACAAAAACGTTTATTTTGGATGTGATTATTCATTTGACAGCATTAATTCAAATACTGTCCTGTGCTTGTGATGGACTCACCTTTGTTCTCAGAGAGTTCTCCAATGACCCAGGCCTGCTTGCCTGTGCTGTTCGCCACCAGTGAAATGTTAATGATGTGAGACAGTCTCTCTGAGTCCAGGTTACAGCCCGCACCGATCACCTGGGTGGGCAGAAGATGACTCTGTCTCCAGGCGACGTGTGTCATAATGTCCACTGGTGACAGAGAGGTCAAGATGTCACAAGAGCAAGACTTTTAGACGACCAACTGCTTATTGAAGATAATAAACAAGGCCGAGCGAGCAGATGTTTGTGAACCTGGCTGAGAGGCGATGAGCAGCACAGCTGACGGACTGAGCTGGGCCAGACGAGGGATGATGCTCCTGTACATGTCCACGTTAGTCTGAACTACGCTCAGATATGACTGCTCATCACTCCAGGCGTTGGCTGTGATCACCAACACCTTAGAGCCCGCCGAGGCCGACAGATCTGTGACATGAAGAAGAAACAGAGGCTGAGTAACATTACATTAAAGTAACATTAAAGTCAATCGATAAAGTATCTGGAAAAGATCTACTCTGAACAATACATTGAATTACATTAAATAAAGACAAATATGGTCCAATGCCATGTCTATAACAGGCGTCCGATACTGACTTCCGGAAAAAGGGGAATAACCAATGACATTTGAGATTACAACTAAAACAGCAAGCCCCGCCCCACGAATGACAAAAATAAAAGAGAAGGTCGAGCGCGGGAATGATCGCGCACGCGAGTGCTTGAATTGCGTGCAGATGACATGTCACGCGCGCGCGAGAGTTTGAAATGAGCTCGGGGACTCCCGTTTCCTCGCGTGCAGATCTGTATTCCTCTCGCGGATATGATTTACCGCGCGCCCCAGCATCAGTGGTGCGCTCGCTTATTTATGGCATAGATTTGCCGCCATACACC
>JAUMHP010000084.1:12817683-12842927 GCA_032361065.1 Enteromius trimaculatus
CAGCACTATTATACACTACAGGTCAGAAGCAATAATTAATATATTTTTTAACAATTTTGTTAAAATTATAATCGATTAAATAGATTTATAATTTGAAGTAACTGCTATTTCTGTGATCAAAGAATTATTACTCCAGTCTATAATTAAATAATCCTGCTTATTATTCATTAAAAGCGTTCAATTTTTTATAAAGGTTTTGGGGAAAATTAATTAAAACAAAGAAAGAAAGTTAATAGTTGTATGCACATTAAATTGCTCAAAAGTGACAGTAAAGTCATTCATAATGTTACTAGAGATTTCTATTTCTAATAAATGTTGTTCTTTTGAACGTTCTATTGACGAAGATCGAAGAAAAAAAAAAGGTGCTGATATTAAGCTGCAAAACTGGGTTTAATTGTAGTAATAAGAACTATTAATGATAACTGATAACAATTGGGCAGCAAATCAGCATATCAGAATGATTTCTGAAGGATCATGGGACGCCGAAGACTGGAGTAACAATGCTGAAAATTCATCTTTGATAACAGGAATAAATTATATTTTAAAATATGAAGAGGTCCTCTGCAAAAACTATTTTCAAAAATCATAGTTTATTTATTTTGTTGGGTTATTTTGATAAAAAAAAAAAAAAAGAGACACTGACAAAAACGCATGCTAACAATAATAAATAAATAAAACATGTTTTTGAACATTTTTGCAAATAAACTCCACATATTAACATAGAAAATGTTTTTTTTTTGTTTTTTTTATGCCGAGCATATTTTTTTAATATTAAAATATCCATAAAAAATACAATAAATCATACATGTTAATTAATTAAATTATTTTAAATGTAACTACACTTTTAATTAAATATATTTTATGAATCAGATAATCATCTGAATCGTAACTATTTTGCATTTACTGTAAATAACTGAATTGTGCTCTCACATGGTCCCAGGTGTGCAGGCAAGGCAGGTGTATTCTGCCCTTGGCGTCCACGTGTTTTCCCTCCCGTATGACCATGCTGGACGTGGGTCTCAGGTAGCAGATGGGAGGTGTGAAAGGAAACGAATCCAAGAGCCACAGCAGGATGGGCAGGTTATACGAGCGCCCTGTCGATACAATACACAATTAACAAATACAGTACTCCATTTCTATCAGAGATGCATCAACCAGAGTCTCACCTTGATATCTGACCGGGATGTTCCCAACCAGTTTCAGCAGATCCTTCTGTAGACTGTCACTAGATGCTGTAAATACGTAAGTGACTCAGCACAAATAATGCACACAGTAATCTGATATACAACATTCATAAAATATTACAAGCTGATATATACATACTATGCAGTCAATTTGATGTACAATTTAATCATACTATAAAAGGTATCAATCTCTGATTTCTCTACAAGTAAATCAGATTAATGTAGTTTCATATATTCTGATCATCATCAGAATAACTTACTGTATGTGGCAGATATTAGCCTGATATCAGGATGAAGGCGAGAGACTTTCTGTAGCTCTTCAATAGCAACGTCACGAAATTTATACTGGTAAGAAAACAAGTAACACGTTAGAGAAAATAATCGTTGTTAAACGTGACTTTTATGACTGACTCAACTCTTCAAACAGGTTCAACCGGAGTCTATCATCGTCAGCTTTAATTCATTAACTATTTAAGATTATTGAGAGCGTAACTGTTGCGTGAGCAAGCGCGAGTTGACGTTACTCACCTTGGAGAGAACTTTCTTCACAGATTCCGAGTTTAAATCCATTATCTCTGTTTAACTAAACTAAGTTTGTTGAATCCGAGGAAAGCAGGGGCGGTTCAATCTCAACTAGGCAATAAAGTAAAACTTCCGCAAACACTTTCCAGCTGACTTTTGTCTGCTACGGCAAGCCAAGAGGATGATGTCATACAAATACATCACCTTAAACCTGTCGAAACGCGTACAAACACAACACAGAAACTGTCTTTCGGTTATTTTGGTCATGTTCTTATACTGAACAAGTATTGACACATAAAGACAATATTCAGCGAGATATATCCATAACCCTTAGAGACGTTATTTTTGGATACTTTGATTATGATCCTACAAAATGTAATGCTGTTTTTCTTGTAAATTTAATTTATTTGCTTGGAAAATTGTAGGAAAACGTTCACTAAAACACCAGTCTTTCTTGTTTTTTTTTTTTTTTTAAAGAACTTAAAATGTATCTGAATGCTATTTTATCCTCATTTAAATAAGAAAACAACTTAAATTTGTAATGGTTTTAATTTGTAATTGATGTATAAATTAATATTTAATAGTTCTTGTTTTAGAGTTTCTCGCTGTAATTATTATTTTTCTTCATTCTTATATTTCTGGCAAATGATTGTATTGTTGTCCCTTCAATTTATGATTTAATTATTATAACTATTTTTTCTTTCTGTATATGTTCTGGTGCCATTGATACATTGTTGATACACTGTATACAAAGTGTTATGCAACACCTCTGTAATGTTTATAATTCATAAAAATAAAAGTATTATGAGAGACAACTGAGATGAAAATAAAAGGTGAAAATACTCAGAAATTTTTGGGTTGGTATATTAAAGACACATTCGTACAATGTTATCATAAATATTGTATTATTTTCTCTTTTCTCTTCCAAACTTGGTGATCATAATAATTAAAAAAACATAAATGCTAATTGCCCAATCTGAACTGCACCGCACAAATTTATAACTAGCATAAACACACACACATCATCTTTCATTTTTAGAAGATTCTCATCGTTATTTATTACCTTAAAAAAATGTTTAAAAACTTAGAAAGCGTCTGGGAGGGATATTTTTACCCTCGTTTCCTAATGTATCTTATTCCTTCTTTACTATGGTGGCGCCGACAAATGGCTGCCATCGCGACTCTGTGGTCGCACAAAAACATTTCACTGTATATTGTACTTTGTGTGATTGTGTATGTGTCAATAAAATTTGATTCTGATATTGAATACACGATGTTATTTGTATATCTTGTTTTTATAGCGATTAGAGATGTAAGGAAGCAAAACAAATGATTTTAGACGGTCTGACCAGCTAGAAAGGGGCCAAAACCCCTGTAAAACCAGCCTGCTGACCAGCTATGACAAGCTACAACCTATCAAGCAGCCTAGGTTTACTCTGGTCCTGTAACAAAACCAAGTACAGCAATACCCTGACATGTACATCATGGACACGTTTGATGCCTGCATCTACCTCTATAGGGAGTTCCCCCATCAGAGGTCAAATATAAATGTCTTTAAGATGTTTATTTAGAACGCACAAAGTCAATATATGAGTTTGAACCCAGCTAATTTGTACTATAACCGTAATCCACTTTCACAGCAACGACCCGTAATCAACAAACGACAGGACAACAGAATCTGTCAAATCACTTTAACAAAAAAATACATTGGAAAAATGGCAGTCATCTGTTTCTTTCACCAATTAAATATCACAAGTTATAAAATAACTCTCCCTAAATCAGGACCAATCCGGAAGTTGGCGCTTGAGTAAGGCATCCACATAGACATACTTTCATGGTTTCTACTGATACAAAAAGAAATGCTATCGCCATTCTCAGATATTGATTTTATATATTATTTTCTCCGAAGCTCAGCTATGTCAGATGGGCTCTTGATAGTGCAAACCTGCTCCCATGGCTTGGGCATTGAAATAAATAGTGTAACAATGTCAGCGGCACAAGGAAGGCATTTCCATTCCACTCCGCTCGGTTCCTCTCAACCAAATAAGACTAGATCAAAGTCAGGTAAGGTAAACTAAATCTTTTTCCGCTTTGCTTTCATGGCTAGTTTTCTTTTCATCTCCTCCTCCTCCAAACGCAGCTCCTCTTCGTCCTCCTTGATGCCCAGGCGTAAGCTGAAGCACAAACAAAAACACGTGTCATTAAGGGACGTCATGATCACTGGTCCTCTGCGTAAAGGGAGAGAAGCGTTTTATTTCAGTCTGTCGGAAACACAATCATTTTCTCTTCGTGGCGTTCTTCCGCCTCATCTCCTCAAGTTCTCGTCTTTCCTCTTCTTGGTCCTCAAGCACTGCCATGCGCATGCTAGTCAGACAATCAGGGGCAAGGCAACACAGAAAACACAGAAAAGGCTGATTTGGGGAAAATGATGATGAACCAAAGCAGTTTGTTGCAACTACTATTGACCCACTCGTGCTTTCCAGCTGAATTCTTACCTCCTCGCTTCCTCTTTCTGCTGTTCTTTCCAGCTGCTCTCCATGAACTTCAGTGCATAGTCGCTTTCATCTTTATATCTGTTGAAACGCAAGAAGATTTTGACACAAAGTTGGCTACGGATGTTCTATGCTAGCTCGGATGTTTGACTGTAATCCTAAACAAAGCAAAAACTCACCTGTTCTTGTCATAGCCAAAGATTTCCCTGATATGTTTTGAAATTTCATCTTGATCTTCTTCTTCATCGTCGATGAAGTCGTCCATCTCAGAGTCGTACTCTTCCTCATCCTCGTACTTTCGTTTATAACTGGATGTTATGGGGGGCAAGGCTGACCCTTCAAAAAAAAAAAAAAACAGGAGTAAAGGGGATACAACTTTAAAAACATGTCATATTATGCATAAGTAATTTTGCATAAAAATAACTGCGTTTCCATGCAACCAAATAATCAAATGAACAGTTTAATCGGGAAACATTCAGGTTAAGCTCAATCGATTCAAGTGAGCTAATAATCAACGAGGAAACAATGAGCACTAAGGTCGGGCGATGTCGACCAATTTGGCATCGTACGATGCCTCATGTGAAACATCGCGATGGATTCATATAAACTCATGAATCAGAAGATATTTTCAGTCTGATTCTGAAATACCTTTCTGCACATATTTACATAGCTTTCATATTATTCAAGCGTGGCCATGTTTGCTTTCAGTTATTCTCACAGTGACTTTCAGACATGGCAACTATGCTTCCACTGAAGTTTTGTTCGGGAATACATGAACTTTAGAACCTGAAGTAGTAATGAATTCATTACAAATGATGACATTTGTGCAGGTAAACATACCTAATACGTCAAACAATAACCAGGATTCCTAGTTTTGTGGATGACTTTTGCAAAGCAAAAGCTCTTTTTAACTTAATATCTTCAATGGGCTGTTGAGAACCACCTTAAATTTTAACTTGTCGTCAATTGGAATTCTAAGTGCATTTTTTTAAATGTTATAAATGAGTATAATGTTTAATGTGGTGTAAGGCATTGCCCCGTTTAAAGGAGTTAGTTCGCCCAAAATTAAGTAGTCATTACTCACCCTCATGTCATTCCAAACCCATAAGACCTTTGTTCATCTTCTGAACACAAATAAAGATATTTTTGATGAAATCGGAGAGCAATCTGACCCTCCATAGACAGCAACACAACTGGAATTATCCCAGAGACATGTTAAAAACATCAGTCCCGTCCACGTGAGATCAGTGAAAATCTTTTACTCAACCATTATTCTCCCCTGACTTGCGTGTTCCACGCAACACAATACATGCATTCGCTTTGCCCCAAGAGTAAACAATTGCAGATTACGCTCATGCGTGTGCTTTCTGATTACGTCAAATACGTTAAAGTTTGCGTATGAGATGTGTTGCGATGCTCTTTAAAATGGTGGAAGACGGAAGTGTGTGTGGCTGTCTATGGAGGGACAGATTTCTCTACGATTTCATCAAAAATTTGTTTTCAGAAGATGAACGAAGGTCTTATGGGGTTTGGAACGACATGAGGGTGAGTAATGAGATCATTTTCACTTTGAGGTGAACTAACCCCTTAACTTCAGTTGCAAGATTCACTACATTACATTAAATCTTGGGACTGGCAACTGCCAAAAGAGAAGTTCTCTTGATAATGTATTAACCATCAGAAATCATGCAACACTTGGCCATTAGGATTAACCCTTACCAGGGGGTCTAACCATGACTCTGTGGCCTGTGGGGCCAATCACTGTCCTGGGGCCTTGAGGTGCCAGAGGTCTTGGAGCCATTCCAGGTCGTGGAACCATCCCGGGTCTCGATGCAAAGTTCTTTGACGAAATAGTCTCTGAAACAACAGTGCACTGAGGTCTTCCAGGTCCAGAGCCCAAGCCGTTCACCTGTCTCCCAGAGACACTGCCTCCCATCCTGCTTGGTCCATTTATGGAAGCCTTGGAGCTTCTAGGAATCTGCTGACCTTGCAAACTACCACCTGGTCTTGGTTGCTTTGAAGGGTCACCAGAAGAGGGTCGTACAAGTCCGTTGCTCCCAGGCCTTGATAAATGTCCTGGTTTAACTGGTTTCTGAGGTTGTCCACCTCTTTCAGTGTTACTAGGTCTAACTTGCCCAGAGTTTTTGTGTGGTCCTTGACTTGGTCTAGCTGCACCAGGAGCAACTCCAGCACGACTTCCCAAAACACTTGATTTCCCTTGAGGTACTGAGGTATTCCCTTTCTTTGGGATAAGGTCACTTGAAGTTGTGGGCCTTTGGCCTTGTGAGGGTCTGGATTGTGCTGGTTTTGATTGAAACGGAGCACCGTTCTTCATGGCAGCTTTACCATTTAAGGCACCTGAGGAGCCTGAGTTTCTGTCTCCATGTGGTTTGGCAGAACTTGGAATTCTTTCACTGGATGCTTGAAGCTTTGGCTTTTTGCTGGTACTACTTGAAGGGTACTTTTCCCCCGATGGCTTGGGCAATTTCCCAATTTTGCCATCTCGGTCTACATTCTTCCTTTGTGAATTTGAGCTGGATTGGGATCGGCTGTCTTTGCGTCCTGAATCTTTGTCTGGTTTGGCATCTTTCCCTCTGTCCTGATTCTTGACTCTGCGCTCCATTTCCAGTTCTCGAATCTCCTCGGCAGTTCTAAGCCTCTCTTCAGTCTTCTTTACTACTTTCATTTCAACTGGTTCAAACTGCTTCTTTTCAGCAAGTTTCAAAAGGTCCGCAAAGTTCATTGAGGATGAAGGGGGCCTTACTGGAGCACTGACTTTTTTCGGTTTGCTGTAGGCTTTGTTGGAGGACTCGGGCCGAGACGGAGGCTTAACAGGCATGCTTTGTTCTTCAGATTCAGAATCTGTTCCCTCGTAGTCATAATTATCACCATCATCATCGTCATATGTGTTCGATGCATCCTGCTCTTCCGTACTCTCCCCCTTCGACCTTTTCTTTTTGGGCTGGTCTAAAACAGGGATACCGTTGTAACCTCTAAAGTTGTCCTTAGTTCGGGAAGCCATTGCTCTTGCCTTCCTATCGGATTTAAGCTCCACTCTTTTGGCCAGCAAGTCCTCTTTTGACTTCTTACTTTGTAGTTCTAAGAAAGGAGCGAGAGGAACATAAAAATAAGCATTATATGAGAAGTGCCATGGTTCTTTTCTCACCCTCATTTCTTTACATGTCTTTGTTTTGCCCCACAATAAAAACTACAGAGCCTGCATCATAAAACTGAACAAATATTATATTACCAAATCTCATTAGCGGATAATATTGAGAAACAACGGATATTTGCATATGCACTGACGTTTTAACCCCTTAACTGTCGCCCCCATTTTTGGGAAAATTTCTCTGTTAACTGTTATTACTGTTTTTACATTCCATTTAATTGTAATATAGTGAAATAAATGCAGGTGTCCCGTATTCGGGACGGTGACAGGAAAGGGGTTAAGTAGTTTGCTATACATTTCTCACTGTTTTACATTACAAGCTTTCAGAATTTCATCTTACTTTTTGGCCATTTAAATATCAGCAAATGCATATTTTTACTTCGCTCCTCTGTGTTTTTTCCTCCTCAAGTATAACAGTCCCCTCTATCAAAATATATAGTCCTAATATATCAAATATTATACTCGATAAAAACACATTTGCATTCCATTAAAAAATATATATATATATATATTTTTCAGATCACTATTACTGCAGTGATGTAATGTCAAACTTCAGCTGAAACAGCTAATCAAGGTTTTCATGTTTGCTAGAAACTTCCCGGCAAATGTCTAGGATCTGCCAACATTTGAAAAGACTAATTAAATGAATGATATTATAAAAGGGGTCCATATAGCTTGTGTGCTTGAGTTACATGACATACCAGCATGGAGTTCATTTTATAGTGAAATCTGCATTTCAAAAGAAAAAAAGTGAATTAGAAAAATGGTGAAGGTGATGAGAGGGCTCCAAGATGACTTACATAGGCACTGTAACCCTTTAAGAAGCTTAAAACCACATTGTTTCTTATGTGCTGTCCTTTCAGATGAGTACGCCGTTTAACACATTGAAAAGTGTTTTAAAGTATGATATGCGTTAGGTTTTATCTGCAAATATTAGCAGAGTGCATCCATCGATAGAGCAAAGAAAAGCAACCAGTTGATTTTGACTGTAATAATAAAAAAATAATAATAATAATTGTTGATGGCTGTTAAACAGTTTGTTTTATGACCCATTTGTTATTTATAATTTAAAAAATGTTCTGTACTGAAAATCCCAGTCAAATTTGCTTACAAATCTTTCATTATGCTATATTATCTCCAAATCGTGGATTTATTGTTTTTGTCCACCTCTTTTCTTTTACTTTTTGGACTTAATTTATAATAGACCTGAATGGTCTGTGCTTTTTGAGGGAAAAACAGGACTTTTTTGTGGATCATTTTAACAATGATCACTCACAAGGTTTCAAAGCATAATAAGAGATTTACAAGTAATTCTTGGAGAGCTGTAATTTTGATAGGAACAGCTCCAAGCGCAACAAGGTCCTAAAACGTACAAAGATTATCCATCGTTTTGGGAAGCTGCTGTAAACAGTCATTAGGTTTTAGCCCGATGTAATAACTTCAACAAGAAAATCTCAGTCAAAATGACTTTCCCGTTTAAAAATGCGTACAAACAGTTCGTTACTTTTTAACTAAATGTGAGATTTTATGAGGTTGAGGTCAACCTGATGTGGATGTCTAAATATAAGCCATATAAAGAGTCTCTGTGGTGCTTTAAAAGTCCTTTTCATCATCCATTCCCCCTTGGTTTTAATTATATGGAAAAGAGCTATCTTTTGTCTGTCAGGTTTGCAGGGACATGACAGCAAGTAAACAATGACTTGGAAGGACTATGCGTTTTGGGAGAGCTTATGTACAGCTAAAAAGAAAAAAAAAGAAAGAAAAAAAAAGCACCTTTTTTCTTTTGCTCTACGGCCTGTTTTTTCAAGAAGGCCTGCACCGCAGATGAATTTACTCCCTTGACTCGGATATCTTTTTTGGGTGGACCAGTTTTCAGGCTATACCGCTTCTACAAAAAAAACCAAAAAAAACAGACATGATTGAAAACCATAGAAATGCAAACATGTGCATGTGAAATTACAAGCAAATGCCAAAAGTGACTTTTAATTAAGATTAATTAATACCAATCTAGAACATGATGAATTGTCACATTACCATAATAAAACATTTGAATTGATCAAATGAGATATAGTTAGATCACAATAAAAAGATTTTTTATGCGTTTTTCTCATACATACCGGTATGCTGCTGAGGCCTTGGTTTTGGGAGGCGATGGACAACACGCTGTCGAAATCCATGATCCCTAACTGTCTACAGTTCACTTACTTAGCTAATAGCAATAGCTACCACTTACCAGTCGACACACACTGACCTCAGGCAGCCTTTGTGCCCGTAAATACAGTCCGTGAATCAGCCCTGCTGTTAAAACAAACCGAGTACTAGAGGAAGGAGAAGCAAATTAAGAGAAAACCCTCGATGAAATCAACCCTCTTCAGCTTCTGTTCGCCATATCTGATCAACTGCTGTGCATTTAAAGCCTTAAACAACTGAGAGCTTCCCAGATTATTACAAAAAAGTTTCGTTATGTATTCGTTTAGTGATACCGGACCAGTTTCTCTAAATTGTCATTAAACGACATGAAACTGGAAGGCTGTAAAACAACGCGAATAAGGTAAAACCCTCTTGTGAGATTTGTGTTCTAGAAGCAACAACCAAACCCACGTCATCCGGTTCACATACAAGCGTCACTTCCGGTTGTTTAAGACACGCGTTGTCTTCTTTCGTAACTTTCAATGTTGCGTGTATAAGATCAAAATTGTAGATATATTCTAGATAATGGTCGATAATTATATAAAGTTTGCTAAGATAAAGCCGAAAATAGCTAGAAGCACTTTTAAATATGATTTCATATAGGATTTTAAAAATAAATAAGAAGAATAAGAAAAAAATAAACGTAATATTACGTAAAAGAAAATACGTAAAAATGCACATTTTGCACCTTAGTGTTTAGGCTATGTGTCAGTTTTCCGACATTGAGAAGTAACGTTATACATATTCTGAAAGCACAATTAATAAGCTTTTCATTGTATGGTTTATTATCATTGAAAGGATAATATTTGGCTGAGATACTGTTTAAAAATTTGGAATCTGAGAGTGCAATTAAATTAAATTTTAGCAATGCATATAACTAATCACAATGGAAATGTAAAAAAATATCTTCATAGAATAAGATCTTTAACGGATTTTGCCATAAAATAAATGTATTTCTGGCAATATACACGTGCAACTTAAATTGGTTATATGGTCCAGGGTCATACAAATAATAATAGACGTTTCTAAATCTAAAATCTAAGAAAACTCATCCATAATTTGAATGAAAGGACAGCACAAGTACACATTACCTCCTCAATAATCGCACTTATTTTTCTTTTGCATTTGAAATGTGTATTATAAACAAACTTGCAATACCAATACATCATTTTGTAACATTAACGATTTTTTTGGAAAATATAGTAGTGAGTAGTGACGCACAATTGTTTACTTAATGCTACCACAAGATGTCGACACAGGTTGACGAAACAGTTCAGCTACCGTTTACGCATCTCAGTATCGTTTTCACCAACCTTTACAATTTATATCGAACTCGCATTATATATGAGAAACAGACGCTGACAATAAAACGTATTAAAACGCGATTAAAGCACTAAACTGACACTTAATGCGCTATATGTAAATATCGCAGGTAAGTCCCTCCCACTCGTCCGCATTTGCTGAGGCTCGTCGTAATGTAAACACCTTCCTGCACTCCGATTGGACATGGCTTGTTTTTACCCGCGAGCTCCGCCCACTTTACAGCTGATTTCTCTCCTCCCACTGATGATGGCCTGTCTCAAACACAAGACAAAAACAAATTTCACATACAAAGGGACATAAATACTAGCGCGCGCTCTGTTAGCGACGACAGATCCGTTCTTCTTTCCACTGGCTGTTCAACCGCAGACAAAGATGGTTTCTCCTGTCACTGTGGTGAGTCTGTTTCCTCTTTCCTACCGCTTTTCATCAAAACATCCATGTATCATCGACATGATCACTCATGGGCATTGCATAAACTCAATCCGGCATTGCATATGGATTTATAAGTGTATGACCATTTTAATCTCGTATTCATCTATTGCTTGGCTCTGACAACCACTTTTTATTTATATAAATGCTTGATGTTGTCTATGCATGATTGTAATTTTTATTATGCACATCTGTCGTTAAGGGTATGGCAATCGACATACAGTACGCTGACATCATTGTTTGTTTTAAATGTATATTTAGTCTTTGCATCCTTGCGTCTGTTATATTGGGAATAACAATGAGCACGTGACTATGGCCAGCATGCTCATGTTTACTTTACCTCGACAAACCATGTGCTATGTTATCACGAATTGTGTTGCTTCATTTATGCAGAGATTCAATTGATCTATAATTAAATAAGCCGTGTGCAATTCGCTGTGCAGCGTTTTTTTCGTTCTCAGTATTTCCTCATTTTTTGGTCTGCTTTCATCTGCTTTCAAAGGGCTTTATTCTATTGAAAGTCTCGTGACAGCCTTCATTCCTCTTTCATACAGACGCATGCATTATGACTAAATTGCAAAGAAAAGCATCCCCGTTCGTGCAGTTTCTCTTGACATGACTTCAGTTTTGCTGACATAATCAAGATTGCAGCATTTCAGCAAAGCATCTGTTTTTAACACACACACACACACGTGTATATATGCGTGTGTGTGTGTGTGTATTAGTGCGGTCATATGATTAATCGCATCCAAAATAATAGTTTTTATTTACATAAAATGTGTATATGTGGTGTGTATATTTATTATGTATATATGAATACGCACATTTCACGAAAATGTCTTGTTTATATATTAAATATTACTTATATACAGACATGCAAATACTTTCAAAACATATACTATATGAGTGTGTAGTTTATATGTACATATACACGGAACACATATACACATATTATGCAAAAATAGAAAGAAAAAAAATTCACCTACTTCATTTCCAGTAAATGGGTGCCGTCAGAATGAGACCCAATCAAAAAATCAGAAGTCATCTGATAAAAACATCACATTAATCCACAAGTGATTTAATTAATGTGTACTACAATGTAAGAGCAGTAAAATGCAAATAATTGCTTCCCTCTGAAATATAATATTCCATAATATTGAGCATAAGACATCTTGTCTGAATCCAGATAGAATCAAAAACATATCAAGCACTGTTTACATGTTAAAGCATGATGAATTTGTTTTGCTATTACACTTTTCAGCTCAAGTTAATAGATTGACTGGAATGGTGTGAATTACTTGTGGATTACTGTGATGTGTTAATCAGCTGTTTGGACTTTCATTCTGATGGCACCCATTCACTGCAGGGCATCCAATGCTGAGGAAGTGATGTAATGCTACATTTCTACGTAGTGATTCCGAAACCCAAATTTTAGAAGATAATCTTTCTTCTCCAAAACGATTTAACAAAGCCCCACCAGTGCAGTGGTTATGGTTAGTGGATCATCACAACCTTTCATTTACCAGCTCAGGTCTATAAACACAATGTTTCCCCCCCCTCACCACCACATGTTTACATTATAAAGAAATCAAGCAGTGTGCATTCAATCTCCTTACACTAACTGGCTAGAAACCAGAAGCACTTTTGCGGCCTCTGTATTTCAGCGTGCCCTTTCTCAGACTGCGGGGTGCACCAGAATCTGATTAAAATATACACTTGCTAACAATAGCTTTTTTCCACTTCCCCCACGGGCAAAGACTCGAACTAAGACTAAGCAACAGACGTGGACTAAGAAGAAGATTAGGACAAGAAAAGTTAAATAGTTTCATTATTGCAGCCATTGTAGTAGTTGTCACTGTTACATAAGTCATGTGCCTACTCCTCACTACACATATAAAAGGCAAGTGTAATTATTGTATATATTTACAGTGATTTGTTCTTTGCTTTCCTAAACACCTACAATTTTAGCTCATTTCCTGCTAAATATCTCAACCAACCCGGAACACTTTAGAAACCCTCCAGCAATACTTAACTAGCTTCCTAGACCGCCATAGCAGCATTTCCTGATTTTGTCAAGTTAGATGTGTCCCTAGGTCAGATTTCGTTAACCCTGGAACTACATTAGTCTTGACCATATCTCTACACCCAATCCTAACCTTACCCATGAGCAGTGCCTAAAATCAGATTTAATAATAGACGAATGACACTGATGTACCGGCAGCAAACCCTGATTGTAAGCCTAAGCTTCACAAAATCTAGAGACGGGTTCTTCAAATCTGATTGGCTAATCACAATGCTGTTCCAGGGGCGGGCCACAGCAACACCCTGGAAATATTTTTTATGATAAAAAATCTAGTTCTACTAGTACTAGTAACACATAATTATAGGGAAGAATACTTTATTTTCAAGATTCGACATGTAGCAATTATATGGCAGCTTCTTAATGTGATGAAAAGTCTAAAATCACTCATTGAAGTCTTCCAGAATCATCTCGTTTTGTGATGAGGAGGTTGTGCAATCAGGCCAATATGACCCTTCGGTTCACAAAGAACAAATATGTTTGTGGTGTAAGTCACTGCTTCCTCCTTCAGGGTTTTGCGGTGATTATCTACACCGTCTGTTGTGAGTTTGGTTAAAGATGGCAAAAGGCCCAATTCTAAAGTAGTTTTTATTGGACCGTAAACCTTGACACATTTTTCTTGTTTGTTTTTATACTTCTGAGGCTTCTGAGCAATTGTCGTAGTTGTTATTCACGGTATCTCACATTTCTGTGAAAGCCCATGGATCATATTACAGTAACTGTTTTTATGTCCTCCAATTGTTAAATACAAGAATGGCTCTGTGTCAGTCTTTCTGCCTCACATGATGGTCTGTTTCACTTCCCATGAATGCAACTTCAGTCTCTCTTTTGTCATGCAGGTCAAGAGCGAGGGTCCAAAGCTTGTTCCATTCTTCAAAGCCACTTGCGTCTACTTTGTTCTGTGGCTGCCCACCTCAAGCCCCTCCTGGTTCAGTGCCCTCATCAAATGCCTGCCCATCTTCTGCCTTTGGGTTTTTCTGCTCGCCCATGGCATCAGCTTTTTAGGTGCCCACTCCAGTGCCAGGAAAATCCTGGCAGGACTTATTTTTTCAGCTTTGGGTGACGCATTTCTCATCTGGCAGGAACAAGGCTACTTTAGTCATGGTGAGTTAATTCATTCGTGTTGCTCTGATTTGATTAAAAAAGGATTAAGAGTTATTTGCTATGTGGGTTGATGGGAAGAAAGAGATATGTCATCTGTAGAAAACTAATTATTCTGTTTATCAGACGCTTTGCATCAGTACAACATTGCATTTAACTTTTTTTGTTGACTTTCCAAATGAGGGTTCAGTCAGTTTATGCAAATGATATGAAAGCAGAAGACATGTTATGTTCTAACCCTGAACTATCATGCCTGATTCCGCAACTCTTGCATGGAGAAAGTAGCGTAGCTGTTAAATGAGGTTTTGTAGGCCAGGGTTGAGGGTTGGAACAAACCATTCTGCCCAAAGATGCCCTTGGGAACCACAGAGTTACTCGAGCAAAGTTTTCCTTTGGAACAAACAAGATTGTTATGAGACCAAGAATAACATGTTTCCTGCTACGTAATATTAAAACATTATATACTGTATGTCAGTGGTTACTATTTCCAGTCGTCGCTCTGCATATTTTCTGCACGACTCTCTTATTTAATTCTCTTATTTGATTAAGATAACCAGCTCGTTAGAGGACAGTTGAATGCATGAACTGTGCTCCCGTTGACGCGGTCCCTGGTCCCTCCCGGAGCACAGGAAAATCTATTGTTTAGGTCACTTTGGAAAATTCATTTATGGGTTTGCGAAACTTAGTAGAGAAGACTAAATTGTGACATGATATACCTCTGTTAATGCAATTTAAATTCACGTCTCGCACACTTTAATGCCCTTTGAACGGAATATGCTCCCTACGAACTGAAAACATGGTGGAATAGCCGAAGAAATCATACATCTTTGATAAGAGATTCATACAAAATGTGCTGGTATGTGAGGACTGGAATTGAAAACCACTGCTATATGTGATATGCTTTCATTCAGGGGTGTCCAGTCCTTCTTCTGGAGACCTGCAGAGTTCGGCTTTAGCCCTAATTAATCACATGTGGGCCAGCTTTTCAGGGTCTCCAGGATTACTCGAAAGTTCTAGCAAGCAGTGTTGCAGTCAAACTCTGAAGGAAAGTGGCCCTCCAAAAGCTGGATTGGACACCCCTCCCTTCACTATGACATATTCTCAAAACAATTGTATTTGTCTTATCAGGACTGCTAATGTTTGGGATAACCCACATTCTCTACTCTTCGGCCTTCGGGATGAAGCCCCTCAACTTTAGAGCTGGTCTGATCATCGCTGTCATTTCAGGCCTCAGCTACACCCTTCTGTACCCCTACCTCTCCGGTCCCTTCACCTACCTGGTGGCTGTTTACATTGCTCTCATCGGCTTCATGGGCTGGAGAGCCATCGCTGGAGTCCAGCTCGCCAATGACCTCTGGACCTGGACGAAACTGTCAGCCTGCCTCGGAGCTGTCCTCTTCATGGTGTCCGACCTCACCATTGCCGTCAACAAGTTCTGCTTCCCGGTTCCCCACTCCCGAGCTATCATAATGGCCACCTACTATGCTGCCCAGATGTTGATCGCACTGTCGGCTGTGGAATGCCAAGATGCCGATGCGGCTCGAAAAAGAGCCTGAGGAACCACACATTAACCAACCCTCCCCTGACTCAACATCATTAGCAGCTACACAGGTTCCACTTTCTGCAACCCCTGGTCCGTCCACATTTCTCCCGTCTGACCAAGACCAGGATATATTGGTTATAGTTGAGGAATTGCCCGTTTAGGATCACGTGAGACCAAACCAATGGGAGTGTTCCATGCTGGATGAATGTGCAAGGTTAGATAGTCTTGTAGGCATAATCAGGTTCACTTTTGTCAGGTCTCTTTCCATATTCCGCATTTGTTTTCTGTAGTAGTACCATCTTTATGGTATTGAGAAAGGAAAGACTGATGAGTGTTGGACCACTCGGTTTTACTAGTTTCAAATATTCCATTTTCCCCAACTTAGTACAGCACTTGCGACTATCCCTTTGTCTTCTGAATGTCTCTGATATATTGTCCACTTCAGAGAGTCCCTGGTGGGTTATATTGTGAACAAAGGGTGAGTCTTGAGTGACCAGTTTGGACTAGCGAAATACTTCAGGTTCTTCGTAGAGGGCTGGTTTCCCAGCCTCAACGTAGATTTTCCAAATGCAATCAGAGAGCAGCATAAAAACCATTTCATACTAAAGCAGATATGTTAGCGTAGTGCTGCTGTACTGAAATTCAATGAACAAGTCCTTGTCGTAGTATTGTGAGGTATACCTTATCTAGTGTCACTGACACATTGCAAAGTCATTTTCTTTCATAACTTTAGTACACAAACCTCCATGCCTGCATACACGTGCTGGAGAAGTTATCATGTCAAGCCCAATTGACTGCAACCAGTGCTAGCATTGTCTCTGGAGTAGATGAAGCCCGTATCCTACACTACTTTCTGAGACGAGACCAACACCAATAGGAAAAGACAGCACAGGACTCTCAGAATAATGGATGCCGGTCTCTTTCTTGGAGGAGATTCGGTGACGGTGTCTGTTATCTTAGTCTTAGGTTTCCGACAAGTCAGCAGCATTGCTAAGTACCTCTACCACAAGGAAACATCAAATAAGTACAATTATTTATTTTGTCTGTATAGTATCAGATAATGTTTGTAAAGAGGGTGTGTTGTCAGACGATACACATGTATCAAGCTTCCAACCACTTTCCTTTGTCTATTGCCAGTAGGAAGCATTGTACTCAAGGGAAAGCCCTGTGGTGGGCGAGTAGACATCTGTCATCAGCTTAAGATTAGCTGGTGTCTTATTTTTAAGCCAGTATTTTTTTTTATTCCTTCTTTAATTCTCACTCTTTTCTCAACTCATTCACATCCAATCCTCCACCCGAAATGTGTGACAGTTTCACAGAGTGTGAATATTTCACAGTACAGTGTTCTCCTTTTTATTGTGTGTGGTACTGTGAGTCACACTATGATCACAGCATATTTAAGTCATATTTCACTACAAAATAAAAAGGACATATTTTGCATAAAGAAAATGACTGTTTTAGGATTTCTCTGTTTTGCATTACCTTATTGGTGATTTGCTTTTGTTTGTAGTTGTCATTATTCTCAGTAATTCTTTTTCTTCTTAATGATACAGCAAATTCTAAAATGAGTTCATAAAAACGCAATAAATAGGTGATATCAAACTAGACTTCATTTTATTTACGCAAAATATTCCACTATAAATATTATTTCCTTTGGGGTGAAATATGACTAGGACATTTGCTTGACAGGCTTTGTAAGATTAAGCTTAACAGTACTGTATTTATAATCAGTTGATTTGAACTGATTGTTGTTTTTATATATAAATCTCAATAAGGGATCGTCTGCTCTAAATCCTTCGCTAAATGAGGGAACCATCAGCCATGATGGAAAGTACAGCTTGGGCTGATATGTGCTCAGCTGTTGTACCCTCAGGTGTGAGTGGAAATGGGCTTTGAATGCAAACACAGCTGATCACTCAACAATGGTCCATTTTGAAGCGATACAACATCTTAAACCTGGTTGGTCGTGATGCGGGGACATCAATATCCAGTGGTGGACTGGCGTTAGACTCCTTTTTTGGGTTTTCCACGTGAATGAAAATGGTGCCGTACTCTTAGGTAACTTAAATTAGACTTGTTTTCATGCACATCACATTAAAAGAGGTGTCTACCCAACCCTGTTGGCCACTGCGTCCAGCACATTGTTACGCACATAAATGCTACTGTCGTTATCAACACGCACACACTCAGCTCAACTGCTGAGCTCTCGAGAAACAGCGAGGCTATCTTGACACATTTGCCAAGTTTCATAGGTTCCCTATTCAGGGGTCACATTGTCAGCAAAAACCATTTCAGCTTAGTCGTAAAACCGTACTCGATTTACAAGGTCATCAAACAGCATGTCTCTTCATAGCCATTGTGAGCAAATCGGTGATGTGTTTTGAAGGTCTGCGGCGGAATGACGTTTTAAGTGAAGTTGTAATTGTTTATTTGATGGTTGTCATGAAAATAAGAGTCCCAGAGAATTCCCCTCAATCTTATTTTAGGGGCAAACAGACTGATTTAGAGTAACTTCTTATAGTAAATGTTATGTAACCATTGTTTGATGGCAATATTCCTGCTTAGCATTTCTTTTCTTCCTTGTTTACAACCTGCTGTCACCTCCCAGATGGTTAGAATTCGACCTCGGCTGGTCGTTTCCTTCTCTATTGTGTTAATGCGAACTCCATGGAGGAGAACAGGTGCCTTCTGTTTCCATCGCTGAAATGCTGTCTATTGAGAAGTGTGGAGACAGTCACTGGCATGGGGAAGATTTCCTTTCCATCTGGCTTTGCTTTAGTTTGCGACCTCATTCAAATGGCAATGAGCGCGATCGTTTTACACCCTCTGTCAGCGCTTGTGTGTTTGATGCTTTTGTGTCGAGTCGAGGGGGATAAAACAGAATGCTGGGAGTTCAGTGGGTTCAGTATTGATGACAGTGTTTAGGTATAGCCATCCTGTTGTTAAAGACAATGAGGAATAAACCACTTGGTTCAAAGCACACCATTGAGTATCTGCACTTTTCCATCTCTTTATTACCTTCTTGAAATTCTGTATTTGAGATTGAGGTTTGACATGTACTTTAGGCGAACACTCGACGCAATTCCCAAAGGCCAATTTCGTGCATAGCTGTACTATCGTAAATGTCAGGTTACAGTTCGTAAAGTGACACAAGTGTATGCTGCATTCTCAGAATTGCCACAAGGGGCACTATAAGCTGTTTTTCTTTCTTTCACATCAATCGTTGTCATGGAAGAGCTACAGTTTGAAGAGCATCTTGCGCATCTTTAAAGACGCTACCTAGTTACCTGAATAAAGGCCTGTTCACACCAAAAATGATAACTTAAAGGTAACGATAACATTATTAGTGTCTACACCAACATATGATATTGTTCTCTTTATTACAAGTGCACACTTACTATTGACTCCTTTTAATCAAATAGATTTTGATTGGCCGTCAATGTTTTTATTATTCTTTAGCTGAAACAAAAATTGTTCTGAAAGAGTCAATGTTAAGGATGCAGTGTTGACTTTGTTATCGTTATAGAATTACAATGTTTATTTTTTCATTATGGTTAAGGCCCTTGTACAATAAAGATAACTATAATGGTAAATATCGTAGCGTCCAGACCAATGGACAGTAGCTTTCTGTTTATTACTCTTTAAAGTCAAATGGATTCTGAGTGTCATCAAAGTTTTTATATTTCTTAAGCTGGAAAAAAATATTCTGAAAGTGATTCCAATGATATCGCTCCTCTGTGAGGGTAACATTATGCCTGTAAAGTAAACTTTGTGGACATTGTAATAAAATTACAACAATTTTGTAAAAATCTTTTCCGTTGTAGTTTAAGGGTTACTCCACCCCAGGGTGAAAATGTTGGCATTAATCATGTCGTTCCATCAAGTAAAACCTTTGTTTGTCTTAAAAACACAATTTAAGATATTTTAGATTAAAACTGGGAGGCTTGTGACTGTCCAATTGACTGCCAAGTAAAAAAGAAAAATCGTCAGAATACTTCTGCCATCCGATGTTCAATCTGAATGTTAAAGTTACTTTTTGTACACAAAGGAATTAAGAATAAATTACTTGATTCAATATTTTGTCTTATTTGTGTCACAGTAGCACAATTTTGGAGAATATCTACTGTTCTGTGTCAGCCGGGCCACAAGGATGTGCTGTTTTTGTGTGTGTGTGTGTGTTTTTTTTTTTTTTTTTTTTTTTTTTTAATCAACACGTAAATACAGTACACGTAGAAAACATATCGTGGCTGATAGAAAAGTGTACGTATTTTGTGTCTTGTGCATATACCCCAAACCGGTGCTACGATAGCACAATGAGACACAGAGAAGACAAATTATCGAATAAAGCTGTTATTTTTATTTTCCTAGTGTACAAGAATTATTGTCACAACATTCAGATTGAACCACTGATGGAGTACCCTGACTTCCTTCGTTACTGAATCTCTAACAGTGTTCATTTCATTGCAGTCACAATGGACCTCCTTCCTGTCAAAATATCTTAAACAGTGTTCTGAAGATAAACAAAGCTTTTTGGGATAGTTCACCCCAAAATGAAATTGATCCTGACTTTTACTCGCCTTCTAAGCATCCTAGGTGTATGTGACTTTCTTCTATCAGACGAATCCAATTGGAGATATAATAAAAATTGACCAGACCCCTCCAAGCCTTTGAATGGGCTTAAACGGGTGATAGCCGTTACACTTCGCAAGACGTGAAATAACATGCACGCATTCATAATAAAACATCCCTCACACTGCTCCGGAGGGTAAATTAAGTCCCCCTGTAGCGAATCCATGCATTTTTGTATGATAAACATCCATATTGCAAACTTAATCAGCACTTTTCTCTCGCGTCTGCTGTCTGTGGAAACCAGAAGCAGTCTTGGGGGATGTATGCATCACGTGTGCGCCTCTGGGAAATGTAGTTTCAAAGAAAACAACGTTTGCTGCGAACACTGCGCACAATCACAACGTTACCAAGTTTGTTTTATGTTATTGTGTTATGTTACTCTGCCTTCGAGAGTAATCAAAGTTTAGATGCTGTTAATAACATCAGATATAGTATAATCTGGTTTGGTTCCATTTTATGAGAAAGTCTTCTATGATACCATCATATTAACATTAACAGTAACTGTAGAGGACTCTTAACTGCTGTCCAGTACTAATAAGCAAATACTGCAAAAAATCACATTTTAACACTAGTTATACTCAGAAAAGTATATGAGAGGGACCAATATTATTATAGAGCATCTTAGGAATCAAATAATGTAACATTTTATGACTATGCTGTATGTAAAAAGTAAAGCAGTGACAATACTTTGAGTAGTAAAAGCTGTGCCGTTATGAATACAATCTTAAAAAAATAGAAGAAAAAAGAAGTGGTTTAATGGTCTGATGTCTGTGAACAATATTACTAAATAAGGGAAACTCTTATTTTTTTCTTTCTCTTGCTATACATCTATAGATTTTTTTACAGTTGACCCTTAACATTGTGAAGTTATTATTATGTTGTGAACGAATGCTGTTATTGTTTTTTCTGAGCAGATGTGAGGTCTATTCAATATTTTGCCTTATTGTCATAATGTCCAGCAGTTTAATTCCTTTCGTTATTGTTGTTAAAGGACTGTAGTGCTCCTTTATTATAGTGATACTGCTATGAATGTGATTTAGTCCAAGTGAGAAATAAATGCAACTGCAATGCAATTGAAAATGTGTGAAAAAGTGTTTCTCTCATTATTGTCAATCGTGACATGCGGAAAAATGATGAATCCTTACACAGACAGTTCGCCTAAAAATAGAAATTGTTTTTCATACGTGGAACACAAAACATTTTTGTACTTTTTTTGGATGATTTTTGGAACCTTTACAGTTCCAGCTTGAACATACTGCTAAACATCTCCTTTTATCTCAGAGAAAGAAAGATAGATAGGTTAGGAGGTGTGTGAGGTCGAATAAAAATTTATCATATTTAATTAAATGTTTATTCCTTCAAAGAATAGGCTAATTCAGCAAAACTGAAAATTTGCCACAAATTTCCGCCCCCTCAGGTCATCTCAGATTAAGTTGTGTTTGTTTGCTCGTCCGAACAGATTTGAAGAAATGTAGCATTAAAGGCCTGTTCACACCTAGACAATTTTTCGTGTGTAAATATCGCCGACGTTTAACGCCTCGTCATTTAAAAAAATCCGCCTCAGTCTCGTTTCTTTTTTTGGTCTGACGCCCCACCTTAAAAACTGGCCGACCAATGAGATTGCCGCTTTTGTTCGCGTGCCTGGAGCTGCTGAAGCTACAGTACACGGCTTGATGGCGCACAAAAACGGTCTTGCCGAGCACACAAATTAAGTAGGCTTGAGGTAAGACGCATGAAGAGCTGCTGGTTTCTGAAAATAAAGAGCGTTGTGACAAACGTGACGTTAACAAAGAAGCTGTAAATGGTTTTGCGCGTCTTCTGACTCCCTTCTTCTTCTGGGGAGTGTCAGAAGCATATAAAGTTGCACAGCGCCACCTTGTGTACCGGGGGTTTTCTGTTTCTCATTTTTTCATCATCGTCAATGAAAATCGCCTGGGTATGAATAGCGAAAAACGCCGACGAGTAATCCACACCACTCCAGTTCATCAAATAACAGCATATGAAGTGAAAAGCAGAAACAAACCTATTATAAACCCAAATATATTAAAGTGTGTGTTGTTGTTGCTTTTTTAACTCCAAACTCTTGCTTTCTGCTAAAATATGAGTCCTCCATCCATAATATGGCTTTTTGGTGCGTGGATTACTAGATGTTTTTATCAGCTGTTTGGACTCTCATTCTGACGGCAAGCGTTCACTGCAGAGCATCCCTTGAGATGCAGTCTAATACAGAAAATTTCTCCAAATGTGCCACAAGAAACAAATTCTTCTACATTTTGGATGGTCTTATGTACATTTACAACAAATGTCCATATTTGGTTGAAGTACTTCCTTAACTTCAAGCCAGATAAGTGACTATAAAAGGACGGATCGCTTTTCAGACAGCGTTCACGCATGGATCACTTCTGTGCAGTGACCAGACAAAGCAGTCAACCGGATATCATAGTGTACGTATTCAATTACATGCACTTTAAGGACTTTGTACAGCTTCTATCCAGATAAATGTTCTGTCCTCTTCATCTTCATCATGTTAGGCCTTGACGGAAAGGTAGGCATTAGACTTTCCAACTAAGGACAGTCTGTCCTCTCCGTTACAAGGTCTGACTGGTGTGTACAGCGCGAGACTTGGATTTTCTTTGTGGAAACACTGCTCTAAAGACAAGACTTGCATTTGGGAAGACTTGCCCAGGTCGGCAGCAAGTGAGCTGCATTCTGATAAGACATCCTGACGGTTGTGGAATATGAATTTCACCAAGAGCTATGGCGACCTAAAGGCAAGACCCCTAGTGGCCATGCAGAGTAGTGTAGTTCATTATTCGCCAACATTATGTAATCGTTACAGCCTTGTTTTTACTTTGTTCTGTTAATTCCTAATAGGACAACTCTCTTTGTTGTTGATTTATTGCTAAATTGCTTTACTGCATGTAAACGCTTTTCAGAACAGGTTTGCAACAATTAAGTGCCTCAGGTTCTTTTAAAGTTCTCTCTTTGCTGCAATTTATGGTAAGCAAGGCACTGGTTTTCTTGTGGCAATAATAATTGTTAAATCATGTGGGAAAAAAAACATTTATTGACAATGAATGATTTGTCAGGCCGTTTAACTTTTCTTAAAACCCCCTCGAAGCAAGGACAATAAATGTCATGTGGTAAAAGGCCCATTTTCTGGTGTGACTAGGAGTTCATAAACGTAACCTTGAAGTAGCCTCCAGTTCTCAGTGGCAGCTTTTCACTTAATCATTACTGAAATCTGTGAAATATCACTCTGGTCTCAGTCATTTGTTTTTTGGAGGGTCACAGAAGGATTTCGATCTGAGCTTCCACTTTGCTTATTTTGTGTGTTTTTGTTCCTCAGATGATAAAAACTAAACTCTCCAGAAGACATTCTTCATCTGTAAATAAACAGAAAAATGGGGTTAGCAATTATATAAATTATAGTTGATATGAATTATATGTTTTAAGTTGTGACATTATTTTATTTACACTATTTCTTTTTTAGTTTTTAGTTATTTAATTGTTTTACTTTTACTTAATATAGGATGGTAGGAAAATTATGAAAGCCTGTATTCAGGCATGGAATAGAAATATAAAAAAAAAGGTAACTGTGACTTTTTTATTTTAGAATTCTGAATATTTAGTTTAGCTTCCACAATTCAGATATTGTTGTTTTTCCTTCGCCATGGAATAAAAAAATATTTAACGAATGAATGAAAATAGTGAATGAAAACATCCTGCAAAGTTTTAAATCTGAAAGTGCACCGTGTTTAGAGTTATTGTCTCTCTCAAGAAAGAGTCGACTCTGAATCATTCAAACGAGTCGTTTTGAAATAAATCCCAAGTAGATATATATTGACGTCAACATCAAACATATTTACCCGGGCAAAACCAAAAAAGACCCTGAAAATCAGTCGATTTTCACATTGGTCTGAATGAAAATGCTGTAATGTTGTAAAAAAAAAATAGCGGCAAAAATAGCCAGTAATGGCTGTACACAGAGCCGCACAGATTGGTGTCACACAACCGTACGAATCGTACGAATTTGTATGACCTCACTCGTACGAATGCATACGATTTATTCTAAATCGTACGTATTTTACGAGAATGCAATTCGTATGAATTTGAACAAATGACCTGAACATAACCCCGCCCCTAAACCTACCCATCACGTGATTTTAGACAAATCGTACGAAATCATAAGAGTAAGGTCGTACGAATTAGCACACATTTGGCACCTCGTACGAATACGTCACACAAAGGAGGGATTTGGAAAAAATAAATACAAATAAATGCATATTATAAGACAATGAAAGTATTGTTGGGGACACCAAAAACTAAAACATGAACCTTTCATAACCAATAATAGAGGCACTAAAGCTAAATGTGACTTTTTGTCCGACAGTTTTGACATATTTCTCCTAATTGCGAGAATGTCTTCTTCTTTGAAAGTGCGGTATAAACTTGGAATTGCGAGAAAGAAAATCCAAATTGTGCAACAAAAAGTTCTAAATACATTTTTATTATACTACGGGGCCGTTGAATGCTTGAATCTGATTGGCTGACGAACGTTCTGAGGTGTGCAATTATTTTC
>JAUMHP010000084.1:12847641-12861429 GCA_032361065.1 Enteromius trimaculatus
TATAAAAAAAATATATATATATATTATTTTTTTTATTTTTTTTTTATTCAAATATCTATCTAAATATACAACATTGTTTTATTTTAAATATATTTGCATAATTATTTTGTCTACCAATTAGTGCAGTCAAAATATGATTGATTGCGATGAATCACATCCAAAAAAAAAAGGTTTTTGTTTACAAAATATGTGTGTACTGCGCATATTTATTATGAATATATAAATACACACACATGCATACAGACCTGGGCCTCATAAAATAATAGGAGTGACTCTACAGTACGCAGGCCAGATCTGAGCCACGGCAAGAAATAAGAGTCATTTTAAGGGAAGTGGGCCACATCTGGGCCAGAGGAAAATGTTTAAGTTGGTTTTCAGTGTGTGGGCCAGTTTTAGGGCAGGGGACCCAGACAGAACCAGGCCTTGGACTTTAATAACAACAACAAGAACAAAAAAAAAAATGAGCAAGGAATGTTAATCTATATATTTTCAAAATGTTCAAATATTTTGTAATTTATGGTGAGGAGTAAATAAATAATATTTATTAGAATTAGGTGTTTCATTTCTTATAATAATAATATTTATTGACTCATTCTATAATTACGGGCACATTTGGTGTCCCCATCTGTCACTGTCAAACTAAATGAACAATGCTGAAAATTATTTTATTTTTTCCAAAACATAGTGTGCCATTTTGGGATGCAGCTATTAAAGTGGCAGATGCTGAGAAAACACAAATTTGTTTAAACACTATTAGCGTGGTGTGGACGCTAATATATAGTTATGATTCTTGGTGTGGAGGGGCATGTAACCTGCAGAAACAGCCATCAAAGAACCGGAGTGATACGGTTATATCCTGAAAAGTAAACTAATATGGAATTTCCCAGCCGCTTGAACTAGCCTTTTTAGCACTATTGGTGGCTATTGGTTAGCAAACAACGTTTGAAATCGGTGTAGCTTCATGTGGGTTTCTGTTCAGGTCTATAATGAGTGTTGATGATAAGATAATCATGTTCTCCAATGGTTTTGACTGTGATAATACCATCATCTCTAACAGGAAAACAGGAATGAAGCTGTTTGTTTGGAAAGGCAATTACTGGTCACATGTTGTGAGATCAGCACGTTCTTGTCTGACGTTCATCAGAGGAGCAGCGGTTTTCTTATTGATCACAGAATTGGGGAGGAGAGACATTTCTGCGTTTTCATGTATTCTCGCTGCTTTTCTTGGCGTCAAAGGTAGGGGTCATTTTTAATGTGCTTGTATTATATAACTGAAATGTTTTACTCTTTAAACTACACCGTTTAAGTGATTTTTCCTGTCCACAGGTGTGCTTTATCACATCCGAACACAGAATTAAAATGTGTCTCATTTCTCAAGAAATATGAGCTTAATAAGTGAGGTTGTACTAGTTAGGACTTAGTGACACACACACACAACCTGTGCTCAATGCCTCAAACTACAGCAGCCAGTAAAAGATTAGTAAAAGCTCTGACAAAGAGACTGAATAGCAAAGGCAGAAGTATTATTCAAAGAGACATAAACATACAACACAGTGAAGGAAAGGACGTGACATGTGGCCAAGTATGGTTTCCTCGCTGCCTTGTATGCCTTCGCTCGAGTCTGCTGGACGGAGACAGAGTTCCTGCGAGTTCATGCTCTCTCTTCACCATCAGGACATTACCGCGGGCTGGTAGCCTTTGTTTTCCCATCGGCTCGCCAGGACAGCGCTCCTCCGTGGTCAGAGCCAGACACTAAACTGGCGGCTATGCTCCTCCGAGCCGCCGATATATATATATATATAAGCATTTCTAAAATGTTAATCTATGCTGTGACTTTTTTGTTCATTTAATAGATCCTTGGATAATAAAAGTATTCATTTCTTTCAGAAGAAAGAATAAAATGTACTGATCGCAAACCTTTGAACAGCAGTGAAACACTAAACTACTGCAACAGTGGTTCTTATTATTATCCATTTTAAATAAATGCTTCTCTTTTTAATATTTGAATGATCAAAGAATCATAAAAAAATCTATTAAGCAGCTCAACTGTTTCCAACACTGATAATAAAACATCAGCATGTTAGGATGATTTCTGAAAGGATCATGTGACACTGAAGACTGGAGTAATGATGCTTTGTATCACAGGAATAAATTACAGTTTAAAATATATTCACACAGAAAACAGTTATTTTAAATTGAAATAATATTTCACAATATTACAGTTTTTCTTTTTGGATTTTTAATCTAATAAATGCAGCCTTGATGAGCAGAAGAAACATCTTTAAAAACCATTAAATATCTTACTGACCCCAAATTTATGAACGGTAGTGTACATCTGTGAACAAAAAACTTTTATTTTGAATGCGATAAATCACAATTGTTTGACAGATCAACACAAACTTGCCAATTACACAAAATCAAAAGCCATCCTTTTTTTATGGAGGGCAACAACAAGAATCTTTTTTCTAAAAAAATCACTGAACCCATACACGTCTTTGCTTTAAAGTCCATTTGAACCATTTCCTTTTCTAGGGACCAAATGCACATTTGTTTCTTCTTTTCTGCATTAAAAGTGTTCAACCCTGAACTCAGCTGGATGCTCCCGGAGGTGCACCACCACTCAGAATCACATCCGTTTGGCACTAGGTGGCACTATAAGAAGGAAATTGACATCTATTGTGACTCTCATTCTGACGGCACCCATTCCCTGCAAATGCTACATTTCTGGTGAAGAAACAGACTCCTCTACATCTTGTATGGCCCTGGGGTGAGCACGCTCTTATTTTGGGGTGAACTGTTCCTTCAACGTGTCAGCGAGATTTCATCAGCTCTTTCTTGTTTGTTTGTGTCTTGGAAGTGGGAGTCACATTTCAAATCTGAAGAAACGATGCTGAAGAAACGATTCACTCTTGCAAACAAAAAAAAAAAAGTGTTACCTCGGGAACAGTGGTGTCAGATTTTAGATCAACATTATGAGAAGGCCTTGCTTTTAATCCTCTTGACATTTCGGCCGAGGGTGGCCACCTCATTGTAATGTCACGGCGGAAAACGGCGAGGAAGACAAACAGGAAGGGAAGAAAATCTCATGGCTTTGGAAACGTTGTGATTAGTCTTCCTCTCTTTCATCACAGCTATATGATGACAGCCACATGTTTAATTAACCCGTCACACTACTAGTTATGCTCAGACTCACCGTTCGTGACCGCGTCTCTCACGGAAATGGGATGAATAAGACATCGGGAGAGAAATGACTGTAATGTGGTTTTGCCTCAAGAGCCAGTAATATTTCACCATATAAACTCTGCAAGGGCTTATAGCTTCATGCATATTAGAAACAGGGCTTAATTATTCAAAGATTTGATGAGTTGCGCTTATTCTGTGAATGATCAAAGTCAGGCAGTGTGCAGACTGCTTAAAATGCGAAACAGGAGTTTAGAAAGGCTGTGGGCTTTAAATTACCCAGTAATGTGACAAATCCAGCTGTCCATGTGCAGGGAAACATTATAAACAAACCACATATTTAAAGTCTTATTAGGTATATTTTTACCTTAAAAACTATTATTCTGTGACGTTATAGTAGATTTTGGGTCTCATATTTGCTGGCAGTAATGTTCTGTTATCACTACAATATCACACTCTTATCAGCCAATCAGATTTTAGGACCAGAATAGTGTTGATCTAGCACAGCCTATTCTAATCGTTCAGATAGATTCTCGAATTTTGCTTGTGTTTATTTATTTATTTTTTTAAGAAACATATGAGCAATAAATAATTAATACATTTAAATGCTGTACTATCGTTTTTAATCATACTAAATTCAATATATGAAATAGAATAAACATTTTTGATTTATCAAAAACAAAATGCATTTAAAAGCATTCAAAAGTCAAACAATAATCCGTAAATTATACGGATTAATTATATTTTACTCTCTAAAATGTCATAATATTTTAAGTTGCTAGTTAATTCATTTAAATTAGTAAAAAAAAAAAAAATCACACACACAATAAATTTCTTTAAATCAAAACTTAATTTAAAATATTAACACATCTTTAACATTTTAAAGTATTATTTGATAATTAATTTAAAACTGCGCTCTTCAGTTAAACAAACATTAGCCTAGGCTATATTAATTAATTAATGTCGAATAACCTAATCCTTACAATATTATACATTTATTGTTGTAAAACGCATTTCCCTAAGTAGATAAAATTTCTATGTACTAAATATAAACTGAGTTTTTATATTTTATATAACTTTATAGATAACCTTCCTAAATAGCACTTCATACCACGCACGAGACATTAATCATAAACGTTGTGTGTGCGTGTGTGTGTATGTTGATATCGCCAGTCAAGTAATGGAAACATCAAATCAACAATTAGGTGAGATCATCGAAGCAAACGATTAAACGTTAATACGCGCGTTTCGTCACGGGAGCTCTTCCAGTAGTAATCTATTGCGCTGGAGCTCCGCCGGTGGTTGGACACCGTCTCTGCCCATAACAGCTCCACCCAAGTTCGGTTGCCCAGCAGCGAATCCCAAGACCGTACTACGGTAACGGCTGAGTTTATAAATATTAATTACGTAATGGTGACGTACGGCCAGTAAGCGTGACTGGTTTTCAATGGATCATCCCCCCTCATTCATATTAATGAACCTAGCGCACTGATGCCCAGCGTAATGTCAACATGACCTATTTAATAATTCATGAGCTCGGCCGGTTTCGTAGTAGGATTCGTAACGTCGCTCCGCGGCGGCGTCATGGATGCTCAGTTAAACGCGGGGACCGAGAGTCGATCTCATCGTACGGCTGGAAGCGGACCTAGTGGAATTATGAGACGCGTTGCTAAACAGTTTATCTGACTAAAGGTGTGACAGCCTCCACGCGCACTGGATTCACGCGCAGAGACAAAGCGGTTGTTTCTCGGAGAGCACTAGTGGAACCAAAATGTCAGATGCAGCTAACGGTACCGGAGCTCGCGGACGCCAATAGAGCATTGTTATTGTTCTTGGTTTTCAGTTAACGGCGGACGCGGCGTTCAGCTTCATGCGTTTGCTTTGAAATGTTGCAAAGAGCGAGTAAGTTGCGCGTGGACTTGGATGGATAGCAGGTGCACGATCGCATCACCTATGAACCGCGAGAGCAATGCGATTGTTCTCTCGCGGTTATTTACGTTGCATTTTAGTGCTTTAATAAGACCTGAGGATAAAGCTGCGTTTATTTGATTGCATTGCTTTCTCTCTCTCTCTCTCTGTATTGCAATGCGATAAGGTACCGGTCGCGTGATGTTCAAATGTACTGTTGCATACTGAATCAGTGCAGCCACTCGAATGCAAATTTAATTCATTAAATCTAAAGTGTCTTATGTTTATTTATTTAATTTTTTTAGCTACGTACTGTACTAGAAATGCTGTAAAAAATTGCTATAATTGCTGCCTTAAATTGCGGTTTAAGTGCTGCCAAAGTCATTTATAACCTGCAGTGATAAGTTCATTGCGCTTTTTTTTGACGACATCAAAGCAAATTCCTCAAAGAAGATGAGTAGAAATGTAAGTTAAATAGAAATGTAAGTTAAATTGAAAAGAAATATACAATACATAATATTGACATGTTATGGTATTATGTGGTTTAATATTGCATTTGTTAATTGAGTGGTTCCATTGCTAATATCAACAGATCTAAAAAGCACCTCATCCCAGAAAGAGGGTTCTTCACTACTGAGGTTCTACAGGAAGATTGTTTTTTTGTTAATTAAATGCGAAGCCGCAGAGTTAAAAAGTTAGACTGGTCATTTGAGCGAAAGCTTTAAATCCAGAGGATGATCCTCTCTGGAGTGGCTGGACTGCTGTCAGAGCGGCTTTCACAAGATTAACAGCCCGCTGCTCTGTTCTTTGCCTGTTTGCCTACAATCAAAACCGACTATTCTCCATCTCTGCCTTGTTTGTGCAACATCTGACATAAACGAAGTCCATTCGAAGTTACAAACAGCGGCGTGGCTTGTGAATCACGTATGCTCCTTCTATAGAGTTAGAATAATAAGAAACCCATTGAAGAAATGACATTGTCTTTAAAGAGAGAAGCAGCTCACTTGTTTTTGCTGCTGTAATGTGTCATTGCATCGCCTTTTTGAGAAACGTGCCAAACCGAGAAGCAGCTGACATATTGCAAATATGACTTTGTGACATAAAGAGTCTTTTTTAAGCAAAACAAGTCTGGTCCGGAGAAATATGACATTGTGATGCTGCAGTTTTAAGCGAACTGAGAAGCAGCTGATGGTTTCATTCTGCTGCTGTCGCGAAGATGAGATTGCGAGTTTAGTTGCGGCAAACCGAACCTGATGCTGCTGCAAATATGACATTGTGACATCAGGACTCGTTCTCTGAAGCGCCAGACTAAAGAGCGGCTGACACTCTCTTTTTTTTTTTTGCTGCTGCTGATGATGCTGCAGCTGCGAAAATGCTGCGATTCCCCGTGAAGAAGATCCGAAAGCAGTTCAAACTTCTGCTGCTGCTGGTGCTGCTCACTTTCGCCGTGTGGTTTACGTACCTGCACATCAACCAGGGCAAATCCATCAAACTCCACTTCAACTATGGAAAAGGTAAGCTGGGTTTGCGTTTTATCTTTCTGAAAATAATAATTTAGGCGATGTGAAAGGGTCTTTTCTTTGTTTTCTGGCGTATTTGGACGAGGAGAAATGAAGCTGAGGTTAGAAATGAAAGGAAGATGAATAGGAACTGCTGAATTATCCATTTCATTATTAACTTTAATTAACTAGGGCAGCAGAGCTGATACCGAGCTTCAACATCAGCGTCCAGAACATTTTAATGGTTGGCATTTTAGGAGTGCAGCATATTGGTATCATCAGCTTTTTTGAACGCATTAGTATTGAATGTATTGTCGTTTTGCACAGAAAGCTGAAATATTGTATTTTGAAATGAATTGGGCATACATTATTTTGCTTTCATCAGAGGGTGCTAAAATTATGCAAATATGGACGACATAAGCAGACGTGTTCAGATGAGCAGTACTCTGCTATGATGAATCGGCTTTATGATTAAGCAGAAGCGGGTTTGAAGAAGCCATGGGCTTGTGAGAATCTCCTTTACCTCTCCAAAACAGATTCAGACACACACCCCCACGAAAATTGCTCAGTGTGATATTATATTGGCGGCTGCGTGGCAAGAGCTTGAATTTATTTTTGTAACGAGGTGGCTAGTAAACAAATTGATTTTAAAAATTTGTATTAAAGAACATCATTTGTTTATTTGGAATGTGCGTCATCAATTCCCGCACGCACATACACACACACACACACACACACTGTTTCTGTTTGAATTTAACAAAAAGAGATAATAGGGGCAGAAATATTCCGGTCAATTTCCAGAAACTTTACATTGGAAGTTAAACTAGGGAATTTGGGGAATATTGGGAATGTTTTAAGTAGTGATCTTAATGGGAATTTACTTTAGAATTAATGGGATATTAAGGGTAATTTATTCAGCATCTGATGAATACTAATGTAGTATGTGATGCAGTTTTGTAGTATAAATAATGTGAGTGTGGTGTGCTCACACTGGAAATTCAAACAGAAGTAAGTGCACTTAAAATACGGAATGATGCACTTATTTAACCAAGAAAGCAAAGAATGAAATTTGATACTTCCTGTAGCTTTAAATCTGATGCTAGATGACAAAATGGCTAGAATACATTAGATTAGATTACATTAAGCGAATAGTGTGTCACTAAAAGTACTAATGCTGTACCTTGTTTAACACTAAAGGCATGTAAAAACCATTTTTCCATTTGAGAGTGTAGTATGTAAATTGTGACACGATTGTAGTGTTCGAATGCTAGAGTTCTGCTTTTTAGTGCGTTACTATGCAGTTTCTAAGGTGTTCTGCTTAAATGTTGGGTGGTTGCCAGTTGTCAATAAAATAAAAATGTATTTCTTGCTTTATTAACCGTTAGTTATTGGCCATACTTGAATCCAAAGCGTGCCTCCCTTGTCTGTATTCTGCTCGTTTGCAGACAGTTCATCAACACAGTGCTGATGTGTGAGTGTTCATTTCTGCTGAAAGAATACGTCTAACCTCAGTCAGTAGATTATGCAAAAAGGCTTGCATGCCATTGCGAAAGAGGAAATAACAAAGCATCAAAATGTTAAAATTTAAAATGTTCAACAAATGGAGTACTCATTAAAAAGCCTCCTGGCCTTTTTGGAGTCCGTGTTCAAACCTCCAGATTTTCTAAAAACGATCTTTAATAAAACATCAAACATTCGGTTGTGTGATCTTGCCACTTTGACCAACCAAAACATGTTTGGCTTGAAAGTGTTCAAGTTTTCGTCAAAGCTTCCAAATGCACCAACATTTTGCATAAAAATGACATTAGGTTACTCCACCCCAAAAATAAAATGCAGTCATTAATCACTTACCCCCATAATTCCAAACCCGTGAAAACTTTGTTCGTCTTCAGAACACAATTTAAGATATTTTGGATGAAAACGAGGAGGCTTGTGACTAGGGCTGGGCTGAATTTATTTAATTTATAGGCTGGATTTATGGCTGAAAACTGTATCACGATATCAGTGTTTCATATCGGTCGATATCGATAATTATTGTGGACCTGGAGAAAAAATATATTACATTTAAACATTTTTATTTTAAACTTAACCTTCCTCTGATCATAATCCCCTCAGTTATTAAGACAGAAATGTCAACCAACATGGAAAACTCAAATAATTAAAATGTAAACATAATGCCACTGCCTCCGTTATATCTTTGTAGCGTTTAGATTCTTTGTCGTAAGGCACTGATATAGAGTCTCCACGGTGGTCTGCTGCTTGCGCGGTGTTGCAGCTACAGATGTTGTCGGTTGAATATGGCTGTGCTCCAAAGGGTGAGCGCGGCTAAGGTGGTACTTCAAGTTTGTGGTGGTATACAGTCTTGCATAATTTGCAGACGACATTGGTCTGATTACGGTCAGACTTATAATATCCAAAAAACTGCCATACTGGTGAGCTGACTTTTCCTTTTCATTTATTTACAGTTTTCTCGCTCGCTGCGGCACTCATTTTCTGTTTATGAAGAGGAATCCAGCAGACCAGTGCGAGACAACGATATGGCGTAACCAAACCTGATACTGTTACATGATTGGCTGTTAGCGTATCACTCTCTACGTTGCTAGGTTACCAGAGCACAAGTGCCTTTGTTGATGCAACCAAACTAGCTTCTCAACCGACAAAGAATAAAAATAAAATATCGAATGTTTTATTGAACAGATTTTTTATTGATGTTGATCCAACACAGTCTCACGAGCAATTCGTACGAGGTGCCAAATTTGTGCCAATTCGTACTATTTCGTACAACTTCACTCGTACGATTTCGTATGATTTGTCTAAAATCACGTGATGGGTAGGTTTAGGGGCGGGGTTATGTTTAGGTCATTCGTACAAATTCATACGAATTACCATCTCGTAAAATACGTACGATTTAGAATAAATCGTATGAATTCGTACGAGTGAGGTCATACAAATTCGTACAAATTAGCCACCTCGTAAAATACGTACGAATTGCCGTGAGATCAGGTTGGTTGATCAAGTGCCTATCGCGATACATCTTGTTATGGACAGTATCTTTATTTATCATGCACTTTTTTTCCATTTACAACTTGTGTAGGACCACTACATTACAAATCACAAATAAGATATTTGCCCATATTACCTGCACTTTTAAAGAATAGGCCTGGCTCATTTACCATTGTTCACCAAAATTCAGTAACTTCAATAAGAAAATACATGTGATGGTAATTTGGCTTGAGGGTGGAACATTTCCCCGAGCAGATTTTGCTAAATTTCCCTACTTCACATGAATTTGGTATGCTGACCAACAGGCAACTTCTTGGTTTGACTTCTATTGCTGCACTATTGACAGTATACAATAGGCTTTTTCAGTGAAAGTTTAGTCAAGTGACAGCACCTTCAAGCTTATATTAAAAGCATTAGTGTCTGCTAACACAGTGTCCGACCCTTGGAGCCCGTCTGACAACAACTTGTTTGTATCGGACACTCTAGAAGAGGATCTCCTTTCTCTTTAACAGCTGCTAAGAGCTCTGTGTGGTTTGGCGTCTCTCCCTTGCTGCCCCAAACTGACCTCAATCATAACCCAGGAGCTCCAGCCTATGTCTGGCTGCTCCAGACTTCGAGTGGGCCACCAAATCACTCCTCTCGCGAAGGAGAAGAGCACTGGAATCACTCAAGTGCGAAAAGGCAGTGCAAATCCTGCATTAGATGTCTGGAAAATAACGTGGCACCGCACCAAACCATCTACGACGAAATTAAAAAGTCTGTGGGGCTCGCCGAGTGACGTTACTGACATTTTAATCAGAGATGTTGGCTGCGTGTTTGCACAAATAGGCTGATTTATTTATTTTTCGCCCAAGGACTCACAATGGTCACCTTATTCCCAATTACAGGCTCTGTAGGGCTGGGTCAAGATGTAGCCGTGCACCGGCGGTGATAGGTTGCTGTGAACAAGGGTCTTTTTAAGCAGCCAAGTGTGAAGGAATGTGTCGAAGTAGCAGGCGGGTCATGTTATGCAGTACCTTTTGAACTGTACGTTTTTTAAAATCAGTGTGCTTGGGTTGTAATTTGTAGAGGTATTGCTATGAAAGCATATTAGACTTGCAAATATATGCTCTGGTCAAGCTCGGGCATTTAAACGTCATTAATTAGAGCCTGTTTACATGATGGCAGGGAAATTAACAGGATGGAAATAAAAAGTTAAAGTTAGCCATTGCTCAGTGTGGGATTTTGAGTTGGCTTGCATGAGGTCAGGAAGTTTGTTGCAATATATTTTTAAGTATCTTTGATTAACAGACTGTCTATCTGTGTGTGTGTGTGTGTATATATACTGTATTTATACATTTATACATACATTTCTGTTTTTTTTTATGTACTAATGCTCAAACAGCAATTACAAAAACAAAAAAAATTTTAATGGATTATATACAAATAAATACCAGCAGTAGTTCTACATAATTAACCCTCACACACCCACACACACACATCAAATTGAGAATTTGAGAAAAGCCAAGAGAATAAAAAAACAACAACATAACTTTAACATAAATTGCAAACGACTTTACAGTTACATAGATATTATAATTGAATTTATACAATAAAATAGACTTGATACATTAGGGAAGCATCTAAATAATTTCTTCATAAAGTTGAATAAAATGTGTAATATAACTATTTAAAATTCTTGCTTCAAAAAACGATTAATCAGTTTATAAATGTAGTATAATATTGGCAGAATCAAATAAGAATTTTGGTGAGACCAAAATGTTTGGATATAGGGCAGCCAAAAATATCTGTATTTTCTTATTTCTGTGCTGCTGTTTTCCCGCCAAAAATGATGTCACTTCCTGTGTGATGATTTCATTAAAGAACTGTGTTTAACTTAAAGGGGTATTACAAAAAGTTGATTTGTAGCATTAAAAGCTCTCAAACACTGCTTTAAATTAAATCGACCAATCACCAGAGTGGTTTGGAAAAATTAATTATTAAACAAATTGTTCGGCAGTCGCATGCATGTCAACTTTTTGTTTGGGGCTCCCAAAACCAAAATATGAACCTTTCATAATGCATAATAGGGGCGCTTTAAATCAGATAAGAAAAAATACAGTATTTCACAATAAATTGCATTGTTAGAAGCCATGGGACGCACGAGCAATCCCCTGAAACTAAAATAAACTTAAATTGAGTCCTATTTTAAATTAGTTGGTGCCTAACTAAGGATAGAGGAACACAACAAAACAACAACAACTTGCCATTGGTTGATTCAGTGTTGCTGAGTCAGGCCTGTCAGGAATCTCTCTAAAAAAAAAAAAGAGCAATCTTTTGATAGCACCACAGTGTTAATACTGTTAAGGGAAATCAGCTGACTTAAAGCTGTCTTAGTCTGTATATTAAAGTGTTTTAACTTTAATGGGGGAAAAAAGAGATTTAGGAGTTTAGGAACAAGAAGGCCTTTTTTTAAACAAATTTGTTTTTTGCTTTAGGTTGCTATGTTTAGAAATCCGAGGGAAGCAATCCCGATTTGGCATCGGCGTTCAACCTCTAACCGGGACCCCTGTGAATGCTGAATGAAAGGGTGTGAGAAATACACACAAGTGTACTGAGAAGGGAGTGGGATGAGATTGGCAGGTTGGTTACAGGCACAGAAAGGGCTTTTGGGAAAGGTCATATGATACGGCTGTGTGTGTGTGAATGGAAAGCAGCCATTTCCCACCATAATCTGGCCGTACTAAAGCATGACGGCTGTTAAGGTCATAAAATCAGAGTTAATTACGTTGATGCATAATTGAAGTGTCATTTTACATTGACTGAAAAGGTACCCTAAAGATCTTTTGTTACTATGAAAACACGTCTTACATCCAGCACTGTGTAATGCTTTACTGGAAAATCTACAGTTACATTACATTAATGAATGACCGTTTTACAGCAGTGAGTATATAATAAATTGCACACCTATTTTTATGTGGTTAATAACATTAATGGATTTAAAGTGCGTTCCTGCGCAGATTCACAGTATGGTTTTGCTGTAATTTCCTTTATAGTACCGTTTCTTTTGTTAATAGGGAAGTTAGCGTGAATCACTTCACCTGTGGGATGTCAGGTTTGCCTTTGTTAATCAATGGCATCAAACTGCTAATTATTTTTTCTCTCATTAAATCTTGGTTACAAGTGCGATGAAAGTGTATAGTGAGTTACCTGAATTCTGTATGCTAGGACTGTTACAAATTCATATTCAACTTAGAACGGACACTATATTCGGTGTGAGATGTAAGATGTCTTGAAGATGCCATCATGTACGTGTGCTTTGTTTTATTGATCCACGTTTGAAAAATAGCAATAAACTTTACTTTTTTTCACAGTGAAGTATCATGATTGTTTCTACTTATTGTTAAAAAGCAGTAAAAAATTAGGGAAGCTTGTTTCTGCCACAGAATCATTTAATTTTGATGTATACTTTTTACTTAACAATTTTAAGTTTATATTCCATAACTCGCACTTTGTTTTTTTACGGAAGGAGTTAAGGATTGCAATTGCAATAATAAAAAAAGTCAGAATTGCGAGACATAAACATTTTTTCCCACAATACCTCACAATATTTTAATTTTTTTGCAACCGAATATGTAATTCTAACTTGTTTTATAGATTCTGACTTTTTTCTTGCAGTTGGGCAAAAAAATATAGAGATCTGGAGATCATCATGACTGTATCAAGCTCAATAAATATGAAATATCAGATCATTTGACTTTTTTTATGACAATGTAAAATATATTGTAAATAAGTTTTTTTGAAAAATGTAAATATCTTTACAAGATATTTACTTATTATATAAGATATTATACTTATCAGTCCTCAAAGACCTGTTATTTAGCTTTTAAATAATCCAGCTACACTCTGCTCTGCTCATGATTCTAAATTAGTAGCACCCTACAATCAGCCAAAGTCTAAAGGCCTGTACACACCGGGACGAATATTGTACGCGCATTTCGTTAGCGTTTTCGTGACGTTTTTCGCCAGGATACCCATGCGATTTTCACTGGCAAATTTGCTCGCATGGCGCTTAATAAACAACAGAAATACCTCTGTACACAGGGTGACGCTGTGCTTCTGACATTTGCTTGTCACACAGAAGAAGAAGAGAGCCGGTATTTACGCTCTTTTCAAAACTATTTTCACGCTTTCTGTTACCTGGTAAAACAGAACATGG